>JAGDQP010062074.1:419-11934 GCA_022664845.1 Lepisma saccharinum
AACCCCACTATAGTCTTTTCCTTCTTTAACAACTAGAAGGATGTTTAGAAACCCCTTAGTATGTATGATTATGTCAACTGCAAACTAGTTACTGCTACTAGAGGGTGCCAATAACTGGTTTTACCATATTGCCACAGTGCCCATTTATTTGGTATGAGGTTAAATAGTTAGATTTTTTTAAACTAAAATGTTCAGATTTCTAACATAGCCATTCTAACAATATAAGGCAAAAAATACGATCGCTACTATTTTCATGTAGGGTGTTGCTTCACAGGAACAAATATTTAGTATGGATACCAACTACTAGGCTCAGCAGTACCAAAAATAGGTACATATGTCTTCATGTCTTTAAAACATATAGTGAACGTGAGTGCCAATAACTGGGCATGAAGTGGGGGACAACTACTGGTTAGAGGGTACCAACAATAGTTCATTTTGCTGTTTTGAAGAAGAAAAATTATAAAAAATACATGTTCTGCATTTTTATTGTTACACTGCAAAATTAATTTCGGCAAAGATCAAAGAGTTTACTGTTAGCTATGAACAGAAAAGGAAAGCAGAAATAAATCTGCACTTCAAGTTTCAAAACCACATTGGCCTAACAAGTTTTGGAAGTTAAAGAACCTTTAATAATAATAATTAGCAGTAGTAGTAGTAGTAGTAAATTTAGGCGAAGGAAATTTTCTTTCAAAAAAGGTAATTAAGGATGTTCGGCTCCGTTGATCCACCCGGGGACCTGTTGATTACAAGACAAGCACACTACTAAATGCTCTGCTTCATCGGTATAATCATTACTGGCAATATAATCATGTACTTTTAAATATTAGCATCGAAAATTCCGTAACATTACTTGGTGGTACGGAGAGAGTATGAATTTCTGTTTAGTGGTACGCCAGTATGAAAGTTTGAAAAGTCCAACCCTGTACAATAATTTGTAGCTAGTCTGGTTCAACCACAGTTTTCATGTTAACTGGTTCAGCTTATTTGTGGTTGAGTTTATTTGTTTTTAATTTAAGATCGACTTGCTTTTAGTTAAGAAGTTTTTAATACCTTTTTTATTCTCGTGATTCTCTTAGGTAGAGCATTGGTTTCGTATTATTCAGGTCTTGGGTACGATACCAGCGGCCGGCCATCCTGACTGAAGTATTTCCAGGATGTGACCTCAGTCATGCCAGACAAATACCGGATAGTACCTTCAAGTTACGCCCTGGACAACTTCTTCCGGCATCATTTTCCCTACTACCCTATCCTGGCCTCAGCCATAGATGCCTATAAAAGCTAAAAATAAATTCAAAATTCAAATTTCATGGTTGTCTTCTACCCTGAAAATTTGTAACTTTTCTGTAACCTTGTGCTGAATTGGGAACATTGATTTTACTTCTAACAAGTTTTCTTTGCTCAAGCAGCTTTAAGAAGTTAGAGGAATTGATGGATTTCTGTATAAGACCATCATTGAGATAGTATTTTTTGCTTCAAAAGTATTCTTTAGAGAATAGATTTCGTTCAATCTTCTCTTTACTGTTTATACCCAGGATAGGTATGATATTGTTGAAGTTTGCATTGTACGTCAGTGTAGGAGGTAGTCGAAAAACCACCTAACTCAAAAGCATATTTTGCAGTTGTGTTATTATTGAGCGAACACCAGGTTTGATACAGAACACGTTCATGTGTCAATATTCATTACATCTCCGTATGTAGTAGGTGTTAATAGCTGCATTGCGTTTGCGTTCATTCCAGAGGTGAAACGGGTCACCGGGTCAATTGGGTCAATCGGGTCAATCGGGTCATTCGGGTCAAGGTTTGGACCGTGTCTATGTTTGGGACCCGCTATGATCCGGTGACCCAGAAGGCAAAGCAGAGATTTAATTCTTTCCTTGTACACTTTTGTGTTTGAACCGTGTTTCCTTTAGGAGTAAATATGACCGCGGGTGTTACCCCCCAGAGCAAAAATAAAAAAAACACACACAGAAAACTTCCTAACAAGAGCAAAAACATATGGAAATAGTCTCATATCCCCGGAAATAACAATAATACTCTCGGAGGTGTGAAAATCCCCCCCCCCACCTTCCTCAGAAAGGCTCTTCTGATAGAATTTTGAGTTTGAAGTATTAAATAGGATAAAAGCATCAAAACCTTTTTAAACTCTCAAAAATAAGGTTTCCGTACGTGTGCTGACTTCTGGGTCGCGGTGGCTCAATGGTAGAGTACTCACCTCTGGTGTTAGCAGTCGACGGTTCGATCCCTGCTTATGCCATGTGGGTTTTGTGGTGGACAACACCGTGTGCGTGGGTTCTCCCGTTTCCTCCCACTTTCTTTGTTCTACCAATTAATTCCATCATCATCCATTCGACCTGAACCAAAGTTGCCTAAAGGTCTTAAAAATGAAATTCAAAATGAGCTGATTTCTCAAAGAATCCCATAAATTACAATATTGATAGATTCAAGCCACACGAACAAGGCCAGATCACTGGGTTAAGATTGAGTCGCTGGGTCAACTGGATCAAGATTCGAACGGGTCGCCGAATCACAGTTAACCTAGTCATTTGGGTGAAGGTCGGATTCCGAGGCCTTCTGATTAAGACCGGGTCAATCGGGTCATTCAGGTCAAGTTTCGGATCGGGTCACTCCGTGTCACCTATGTTCGGGTCCGACCGGATCACCAAAACCTGGAAGTTCATTCGCGGTGAAATGACAAACCATAATTTATTATAAATGGTGTACAAGATTATATCATCAGGACGGGCGTAAGCCATAGTGCTGTTACCACCCATATAATTAACTTTATCTTCTCTATATAAGATGCTATCGTGTTAATTATATAATCCTTGCCTTCAACTTGCTCCCGCTTCTAACTAGTAATCGCCTGTACTAATTACAAGTGGTTTTGAATATACTTAAAAGTTAAAACTGTAGGTCCCACCTTAAGAATTCGAACATCATCTTCTTCCGATGGAAGACAATGGCCATCGTCCACCATCAGCTCACCTTGCTCACGAGCTTTAAAGTCAAAAAGCTTGCCTCCGGACATCATCACATCATCGGCATATACCAGGTAGGGTTGGAAAGTGTTGTTATACTAACATGGAAGAGAAGAATACATACAGCAACTAAATGATAAAATGTATAAATAAATTATTTTTTATTAAACTGTAGATGTTCCATAGGAAAGCAGAAGTAGCCGCTCTGGACTTCAAGCCAAAAGAGCCATTCCAAAATCTACCCTGATAAAACTGAAAAAGGTCGGTCCGAATCTTGGGCATAGGCATTGGAGATTAAACACTACACCGTACTATTGTGGAAGTTAAGCTTACAACAACTTATTCTATATTTCTCGGTCAGTCTTTCAAGTGAAGTATATCATAGGGAGAACGATGTTTGGGTCAAGCAGCTTTGGATATCGATCAATAATTTTACGTTTCGGCGCCACTACTAAAACATGCTTTAAGCGTGATAGGTCGTTTGTATGCACGGTATCAACGATTTCCACTAGAACAACTGCTTTACTTTTCCAGGAACTAGAGGAGTGTTTTAGGTTCCCAAGAAGTTTACTCTGCGTGCACTGAAATTATTTCTTTCAAATAAGACACATAATAATCACTTTCAAATAATCACATTCTTTCAAATATGATTAGTATAATTTCCAACTTAAATTTGTCTTGGAATAAACATTATTCGACACAAGAGAAAAATACTATGGGTCACTTGGTCAATCGGCTCATTCGGAGTCAAGTTTTGGAGCGGAACAGGTCACTGGAGCACAGAGTCAATCGGGTATCGGGTCAAGTTTTGGATCGGGTCTATGCTTGACCCGGCCAGATTCACTGACCCATCTTCATCCGGGTGACCCGGAAGGCAGACCGTGGTTTTATTACATACTTTTCTTTAATTTACAATGGTTCATCGTATCCTCAAATCTTGCAACCTTAATTTAACTCATTTTCCGACGTCATACAATGATGAAATTTTGCACAGAGACGTAAGTCGGGTGGCAATACAATATTCCATTGTTACTTTCATATGTTTATATATTTTAAAAGCATATTTTTAAGAACTCCTTTATCCTAAAATAAATACTAGGCCGCAACGATTAAGTGTTTGACTGGTTGCAGAACACTATAATTTGAGTGAAAAGATCAGCTTCAGAAAAAGTATCCGAATATGTTTATGCATGAGTAGAAAGAAAAGCATGAGCCACACCAATTGAAGAATTTATAAAGTTAATGTATATGAGAGCGCAGAACTCGCCCCATGGTTTTCTTTTTAGTCATGCATAAACATTTTTTTTATTTTTTAGTACGAATAGTTTAAGAAAAGTATGTTTTTTTTATGTTTTTTAAAAATTATTTTTACCTGTTGCGTTTAAGCAATGTTGCTTTCATGGGGTGAGCGAGACGGGACTTTTATCCCCTAAGTTTGAAAAATTCAACGCCGGAAAGTTCTTAACAATAGTAATAAGATAATACGGAAATAATCTCATATCCCAAGAAAGAAAAAATACCTCCAGGAGTGTGTAAATAACCTAAGACTGAGGTAGTTGTGTGGTCTAAGGTGTTAGTCAGTGTTCGATCATCGGGTTACCGGATCACAAAGTCAATATAGTCATTCGGTCCAAGACTGGGTCAATCGGGTCAGTGTTAGGAGCGGGTTAATCGGGTTATCTATGTCCGGGTCACCAAAAGTGACCCGATTTCAGCTCTGCTATGGATATTCCTTTCTTGAAGCACCACAGCGTCAACCTGTTTTCTAAAAATAAATGCTGGTGTGTCTGAGATGCTACGAGTATCAAGGGAATGTTACTAGACTCCCAACGCTAATTTATTTTAATTTATCATACTACGTCGATTGATCAAGGTTTCATTTGGATCAAACGTGAAATTTCCTATCTATAGCTTCCTAGAAGGCGTTACACAGGAAGTTCACTTTAAATACGCCAGAAAAAAAAAACTCATTTTGAATGCGAATCTCTAAATGAAGATAATAGTTACGATCTGAGTGAAAACTTCATATAAACATCCTGGTAAGTTTACATTGAATTTCAATGTTTATTAATAATAAAATTTCACGTATATCGCCTGTATGTTGCTTATAAATCATTTTAGTTTGCTTACTTAATGTGTTTTTACCATCTACTTAGATATTAAATTTCTGTATTTGATAATGTACTGTCATTTTCATTGGTGTTGGGAAATATTGTAAAGAAAGAATATAAATTTTAAATTACTACATTCGATTATTAACTTTACACTATTTCCTTAAACATTTTAAGAGCATATATGTACATTTCAACTAACAGAAAATCTAATGTAACGGATGTATTAATTTTTTTTCTAGCCCTCTCATAATTTTAAATTTGTGAATATTTAATACAAACTTTTTTGTAACTTCAAGTCAAGGTTTCTGTAAGGAGATGACGCTATGAATTAGATAGCACACAATTAAAAACGGTTTCTTAAAATTGAGAAAAAAGTTCTTATCTTTGCACCGAGAAACGATTTTCTTAGAAATGAGATATAATAAGCATTCTCATTTTGCATGAAATTATAGTGTTGATATCTCGGGGTAGCACCACATGTCCTAAAATCAGAAGTCCTAAATTTCAGAAGTCCTAAATTGCATAAGTCCTAAATTGCACAAGTTCTAAATTTTAGGACTTGTGAAAGTTTTTTTAGGACTTCTGCAATTTAGGACTTATGGACGTTACCCGATATCTCATTTGAAAGAAAATTGCTTCTAGGCATACAGATGAGAACTATAAGAAACTGTTTTTTACAGTACAGCATGAAATAATAGTTTATATAATTATGTTTGTGTAACGCACGTTGTACGCGGGGAGAACACGTTCTTTAGGTCGTCTCTTCTGTTCGCCAGAGACGATTAAGAGTGTGAAATATTTCTTTTATAGCTGTGCATAAATTCTCCGGAGTAAGTCGTTCTTTAATCGTATTTTGTTCGGATAACATCCATTCACACATTCATGTCAAATGAAACTACTGTATATGAGGAACGTGTTCTCCTTGCATGTAAGGTTCGTTACACGCGCACATACAAAAAATCAAAGAGTGATTTGAAGGAAGATGTCTATCGGAGCAAGATGCCTACAGTTGTGTAATTCCATGACTATGACACTAGATGGAAAACTTGTATGGTGTGAAATAACTAGTCAGTATGCTCTTTAAGGTGCTGCAGTCAATGGCACGTAATCTGTCGCGTGGAGATGAAGCAAGTTCTTTGAAAAAAATCCTATTTCTTATACAAGTAAACCTATCGATGTTTCAAACCGTTTTCTCGATCAAACTTGGTAGAGGAGTAGGGCACATCAGGAAACCACCAGACAACATGATTAAAAGTACTTTCGTCCATAAAGACGGGTATAGTGGCCAAAAGTTTCATTCATTAGAATGAGTACTTATAGTGTGATGTAAGTCGGAAATCACACGTTTATTTGTAAAATGTTTGAAATAATGGAAAACAAATACATGAATCGATACCAGGTTAATGCGCTATCTTTTAGAGGGCACGGTTGTCATGGCCGCCATCTTGAAATCGGCTATCTTGAATGTTGCTCGATTTTTAATGGGAAGGGGTCATATAACATATCAATCTAGACTAGCATTTTACCAGAAATTCATTGGTGAAGTCAGTTTTGCCATAAATGTATTTTTGAAAGAGATGTAACAGTAATGTGTAGTTGATTGAAAAGTCTAGAAATACTCAGTTGTTCTTGAAACACTGCAAGAAATGAAGACCCAGTGCATAAGTAGTGTATTGGTGACCACCTACCAAGTGCCCATTACTTGTGCAATTAGGTTTTAGTTTCTAACATAAAATTTGTGATAAGTAGGTCTATAACATTTGTTTCTATATTGCATGTGCTTCATTAGGAATGTGTCCATTTTGAAGAATCTTGGGCTGGACATCAGATATTTCATCGTTCAATCAGTGACAATGTGTTAGGTCAGTTATACGTTCATTGTTAATTTTTCACTAAGCTCACGTACCAATATCCAAAGGTTTGCGCACCAGTATTGGTACGCGTGCCATAGTTGGGAAAACCGCTGTTTAGTGCAATAGTATCTAAAAGTTATAAATATTGGAGTTACCAATATTCGTGTTGGGATAAATTTAGATTTACGAGTCAAGATACGAAGTCTTAGGCTTTGTTTTCTATATTTTTAAAATAAATAATTTATATTTAATCGGATTCGAATTTTAAAAATAAGTCACAGACAGCATTGATATTTGTGTAGCTGCTTGTGGTGAAACTTATGACTTATTCTTTATTCTAATATTAGATAAAAGTTTTTTTTTTTTTTTTTTTAAAAAAAGCATATTTATTTTACTAATAATGAATTTTGCTCACGATCTAATTTTATTTACCGTTTCCATGGGTGTCTGTGCAGGCAGGGGCCCGAGTAAGTTGCTTTGTCCAACGGCCAACAATGTTGTTAAGACGACCCTGCACATTTGAAAGGTAGATAGGGTCCTAGCAGAGAGTTAATAGCCCGGAACCCCCAAATAGCTTAATCCAGCTCTGACTGCAAGTACATTGCAAAAAATGGCTCGAGCACACGCCTGAGCAATAATCCTATGCACATGGCTCGAACACTCGCCTATGCACATTTTGATAAGATAAGATAAAATTAATTGTATGGGCGGTAACAACCCTATGGGTTAATTCGCTAACAACCCGTACCGATGCAGATTTTGAATGCGGCGAATGATTCAAGAAAATAGAACAAATTATTAAGATATTTATAATAAGCGAATTAACGTATTCTTCTCTCCATCTCTCTCTCTCTCTCTATCTCTCTCTTTCTTTCTCTATAATAATCTTAACATTTTGTAGAGTATTTTTACATAGAAATTGCTATGATTTTAATCTACCAAAATCATCGGTGAGCAACACCTGTTTTCTTCTTTGAAACTTTCGGAACAAAACTAATCGGTTTATCTATTATTTGGAATTCCAAAATGTGTGATAATAAATTTATGTATTGAAACTAACAGAAATTTATCATTAAGATGATGGTTCTGAAAAGTTAGTGTGTTTAAATTCTAATAAGAAATTCATCGTTCTCGTATTTAGACGTAAATATTTAGCTGGGATTGCGAATGCAATAAGTTTGAATTACTGAGAATATGTATGTAAATCATATAACTTTCTTCAACTGTAAAAGTTGGCTGCTGTGACTCAATGGTGCCGATCCACGTGGTCGTGCTCGCTAGTGCGGTGGTCTGGCGACCCAAGGATCGTAGGTTCGAATCCCACCTCGGGCATGGATGTGATTTTAACTGTTCTGTCAGTAGTTAGTGATGCAGGAACAAGTACACACAAGTATAATACACGTAAAATACAAGTAAAACAAGTTGAACAAGTGATAACGCTTAGGGCAAAACACATTTTAAAAGAAAAAACTCACCTCTGGGACTCTGGTGCTTGGGGTTGTCGGTTGGTTCGATCCCTACTCAAGTCATGTGCGCCTTTTGGTGAACAAACACCGTGTGCGTGGGTTTTCTCGGGGTTCTTCTGTTTTCTCCCACTTTCTTCGTTCCACTAATTCATTTACCATCATTCATCCGGCCTGAGCCAAAGTTGCCTAAAAGTCATAAACATTAAACTCATATTCAATTGTAAAGGATATGCATGTACAAGTGGGCACAAGTGATTTGAAGCCCACTTTAAACTTCAGGTCTTGTCGGTGGGGCGTCATTTTTATCCGATGGAAGGAAACGGCAAACCTTAACCTTGCTCAGAGGCCTCTGGACGTATTCTTGATCATCATCATCACTTTTGATCCCATATTGCACTTTAAAAAAAAATAGTTTACATTATATAGGCCGTACAAAGCAGTAAGTCAGTCTCAAATCTGAGGCAAAATGACCCGCGACGAGCACTCTTGCGAGGTAGCAACCATGGCTTTAGTCTATATACTGGCTTGGCATTTGCCTGATTAAACAAAGGAAAACCCTGGAAAATCTTAGCTAGGATGACCGACAGCATGATTTGAACTTGCATGTTTCCGCAGTTTCCGAAGTGTTAGACCGACCCACTCTAGACCATGTGGATTTTGGCATTACTCCATCATCGTAACAGTGTTCTGACGAAGATATCAGGACCTTGAATGCAAGTTAAACCCTCTCCATTGATCTTAATCTTGCGCTTTCCCTTTTATCTCAACATACTACTTATCTTCCTTAATATTGTCAAGTAGTTGCATTTGTATTCTTTTTCTTCCTCTCCTTCCTTCAAGCGTACCTTCAATTGCATCCATCAGTATATAATCTCTAGTCCTAATGTCCTAACTAGTTTTTCTTTATCTTCTTTGAAGTCTCCAGGATTGTTCGTCTCTCGCCTACTCTCTTCAACACTTCTTCATTTCTTATCGTCTGTATCCAGCTGATTTTTTCATTCTCCTCCATGTCCACATTTCAAAGGCCTTCAATTTTCTTTCTTCACTCCTTCGTTAAGTCCACGTTTCTGCTCCACACAATTTACAATTATTGAATTCAAGCACACACACACATACAAGTAGGTTTACCTTAATTAGAAGATTTTTAGAAGACTGGACTGAGTAAAAGCTAATTCACACATATGGTGCCGTGCCCATGCCGTGTCGCGCCCGTGCCGTAGTCCATGAAGTTACATTTTCAGACTGTAACATTGAAAATTTATTGACTTGACTTTTTTAATTCTCACATGATGTGCCGTTCCCCTGCCATGCCCTGAGAGTGTCGTCAAGGATTGGAGTGATACTCTCTAATCCTTGTTGCCGTCTTGAAAAGAAACCATCCCGCTCGCGGCTTGACGGCCGCGATCCTTCGGCTTCTCTCGGAGTACACGAAGCGACACGAAATTGACGAGAAACCAAATCGCAGTTCTTGTTGAGCGAGGCTGGGGAAATGGAACGTTTCCATCTTGAATTTTGTTTTCGCAGGTCATATTGCACGACCTGTAATAAAGTCTCAAACTTCACAACACTCATACTTAATACTTAAAAAAAAACTTATATTGATCGTCTTTAATTCTCGCAAAAATAGTGCGGAATTCTCCCTCCTCTTCTCTCGCTCTCCACAGATTATGAACCCAGTATCTCAGTTCTGGTACATTTACAACGTTAAGAGAACATTTCGGAACTAACGTCTAATACACGTATTTTCAACTGGGTAGGGCCCGGATTCTCAGGTTCTGACGTATTTTATTCCTTGTTCCCTGTTTGAAAATACTTGTTTATTTAGACGAATCATACCAACTTAAATCATGTACACAAATTTTATAAAACCTAAAAAAAAAAAAAACTAATTGGGACATTAAAACCTAAATTGGTTAAAATGTATTATTCTACTTCTTTGAATTGATTGTGACATGTGGCAAGGGGAAATGGAATGAGCAACGCTATTTCAAACGAAAGACGGACCGATAAATTTCCTCTGGCTGGGTATTAAATGCTTCCGCAATAGTACCAACGGACCAACTGGGCAGTTTCTCCTTCCTGTCCCCTACTTCCGCAGTAGCACACATACGTTGAAAATACGTGGATTAAACGTTAGTACCGAAACGTTATTTTAACGTTGTAAATGTACCGAAATGTCCGCCTGTTTAACGGTTTATTCGACATTGAATAATGGTTGAGAAGAAACTAATTGAAATCAAGAAACGGACGATGAAGAAACGGGTTCAGTTGGCCAAAACAGAGAATGGTTGCTGTCTATTGGTATGCACACTTAGCTGCATTTTGTCCATTGTTTTCATAATTATATATAGTATTAACTTTCCAACAGTAAATCATCTAAGTGTCTGCTGCAGGATTCGAAGTTGGATCGTTCCGTACTCGTCGTTGGTAGCTCGACACGTTACCCCTGGACAACATTTTTTAATTATCTTTTTTAAATTTTGACCTAATTGGCTTTAGTATGTAATGTTCTCAACTATTTCTGAACTGTGTATGCTGTTGTATGTTAAAACACACTCACAATCATCCATGCCCGGGGTGGGATTCGAACCCACGATCCTTGAGTTCACATACTACCATAGTAGACCACTCGACAACCCGAATCGGTACAAAAGTTAGGACTCTACGGCTGCAGCGAGATTTGAACATGGGTTGCTCAGTTAGAAATCGAGCGTCTTACCGACTTGGCTGAATTGTCAGACAATTTAAATATAACCATGCCAGGATTCGATCCGAGGACCTCAGGATCAGCTTTCTGATACGTTATCCATTAGATCAAGCTAACAACAACCACGGAGTTGCCTTGAGATTCACTACTCTTTTACGGTATCTATAAGAAAAGGCAGTCTAGAAAGCTCCCCAAGTCCAAACGTGTCATTTCACCATCATGTAAGAATAAGAATAAAGAATAATTTCCCTCTTTCTTTGTTATGTGCTTTTTTTTTCTTTATTAACACTTTAACCATCGCTGCATTATTTGCTGTGTATTTCTCAAGAAGTGTAATATGTCGCCTTAGAAAAACGCATATAAAGCGAAATCTATGTCATAGTTAAAAACACTTCAC
>JAGDQP010062075.1:0-11934 GCA_022664845.1 Lepisma saccharinum
GCACCGAGTGATTACCATCTGTTCCTGTCCATGGCGAACACGTTTGCTGGTGAAAAATTCACTTCAAGAGAGGCTTGTGAAAATCGACTGTCTCAATTTTTTGCCAATAGGGACAAGGGCTTCTATGAGAGAGGCATCATGATATTACCTTCCAAATGGCAACACGTTATCGAACAAAACGGCGCATATGTGACCTAAATCGGATCATTCTAACTATGGTAAGTCAAGCCTTCAATGTCATGCAAAAATAATGGATTACTTTTTACTACACTAGATAACTCGCATCGAGTTATTGCGAGTTGCCCAATCATGATGAATTCATTGCACCAGACGCTTTCGAATTTTTTGGTTTGGGTACGTGGCCTAATGATGATGTTATTACAGACATAAATGGTGTTGGTGAGTGCAGTGAGGTGGACGGTGTGATTATGATGTATGGTGAAGGACCTGCACCACAATTTGAAATTGTAAATGAAGGACTGAAAATATATCCTAATTATCCAATACGTGAACGTGAAATTACTATCGAGTCA
Organism: Lepisma saccharinum; assembly: GCA_022664845.1. NCBI lineage: Eukaryota > Metazoa > Arthropoda > Insecta > Zygentoma > Lepismatidae > Lepisma > Lepisma saccharinum. Next base: position 534 of record JAGDQP010062075.1, read on the forward strand.
TCGGTAACCTCAAATTCGTGATCCTGAAGAGTATGTAACCATGTTTTTTCGAGTTCGCCATGGGAAATTTCCTTCAGGATGTCGATCCAGAATGTAAAGTCGGTTTTAAGTTAGTGTCAAGTAGGAAAGCCGATATACATTGCATTTCAATTATGATGTTCCTTACTGTGAAAATTCTTTGCAAAAAATTGAAAATGTACTAAACTCAAATGAGGAGTGATAACACAGAACCCCTTCGAGGACGGACGACCCAGCAACGAAAAGTATTTGCCTTTTGCAGGCTATCTACAGAAAGATCTTATTGCTGTTGACACTTCCTCACTGTCTTTCACGAGCATTAGCATTAGGTAAACTTCACACAAATTAAAAAAATGATAGGGTTCTATATATAAACACATCCTGGAAACTGGCGAATGAATGAAGCCGAATTTTGTTACTATCCCGGGGGTAGATTTACGTAGTAAGAATCAAGGTAGCTTGGTTTGATGTAGACAAGTTTCAAAAGTATTTTGGAAATGAATATCAAATTATCGTGTATGGTCGCGTCTCCAAAACACGCCAGTAAAAAAATCTGCGTTAGTCCGAAAGTAAATAAAATCTTTATAAGATATGAAAATAATTACTATGATGTTATTAAAACGATTACTGCATTTTTAGGAAGTAAAGGGCATTGCGATTATTGTCTCAATCCGTATACAGAACGTCGGTATCATACATGTGAGTATATTTGTAAATAAAGTGAAACGTATCATCCTGGCATTCAAAGTAATGAACATACAAAACTTCATTGTGAGAAGTGCAATCGTACTTTTGTAAATCAGACATGCTTTAACAGACAACAAACGAAAACAAAACGTAAATCTATATGTAATCATGTTCTGTTGTGTTCTCAGCGTGATGTGAAACTTGATTGGCGTACCAGAAAATCCATACATATTTGTGGTGAACATTTATGTACAGTGTGTGCAGGATATGTTTATGAAACACACTGTACACGGTATGTCAAACCAAGTAATCCGAAACTTTTAGAAAATTTATTTAATCTTCGAGATTAAGACTATGCGGTTGGATGAGAATGACAAGACGAACATGAATATCAAGCTCGTTGTTATCAATGTAAAGATTGTCAGGATGAAATTTATAAATGCAATGTTTATGGCACTGTTGACCGTGTTAGGGATTTTGTATTATATACTATGGACACATTCATTACTCATGTCTTAAAACTAGATCCCAAGTTTACAAAAGTGGTAGCCTTTGCGCATAACGCACATGGATTTGACACTTTCTTTCTTGTACGATCAAAATGATGTTCGTATTTTAACTCTGAGTCCCATTAGATTTTCCAATCTCTTTGAAGCTAAAGGAAACGGGCTTCAATGTTTTCTTCGTACCTCCAGCATTGCTGCAAGTTCAATGGAATGTTTGTGCTCATACTATTTTAAAGAAAATACAATTCCAATTATCCCTTAGGATTTAATCACGGTACAAATCAAAGTAAGCAAGCCAAACTTTGACTTCGCTATATACATAAACTTTAGTAAACTTGATTTTTATATGGGCTAGTCTAATAACTTTGGATTTCGTCCCGTCAGGATTCGGCTCTTTACACTTAGTTAGAATCCACACCCATGCCCTAACCGGGAATCTAACCCGGGGCCTTCAAACCGTTGGCCTACCGACGCAGACAGCACGGCCACCCGGCCGGCTTTCGCTAGATAGAGTTCAAACATAACGTGAAATTACAAAGCTATGAACGCGACGCTGAAGCTGAATTTAAACATTTCAAAGCGGATGGCTATGATAAAGAAACCCGTACAGCTTACGAATACTATGGCTTTTATATCATGGCCACAGCTGCATAACACAAGTCGGAGATCAGCCTTTAGACAGGGAAGGGCTCAGCTTAAATGACAGATATAACGAGAGCATTGCAAGAGAGGAAATTTTACAAAAAAATGTAAAGTTAAAACTTTCAATATGGGGATGTGAATGGCAAAAAAAAGCTGAAACATCTCTGGAAATTCAAACTTTTCTCGAAGACCATTTTTCTAGTATTGAAGGACCATAACGTCCTAAAGACACATTTCTATGTGGGAGCACCGAGTGCTTTCAGATCGTGTACAAATGCACGGAAAGCGATATATTAGAATATTCAGATTTTTAACTCATGATATTCCTGGATCATGGCTACAAAACCACTAACAGTTGGTCCTGTAACCATCCATAAAGGGACAAATATGCCAGATCCAAGTCAGTTCCATGGTCGTCTTTTGTAAGGTTTTACCACCTAATGATCTCCCCATTCTGCTTTTACCATATAATGCGCATAATAGACTACTGTTTGGTCTTTGTATAAGTTGTGTGGATGAATTACATACAGGAAATTGTACACATACAGATGAGCAACGTGCCATCAAACGTGTTTTTTGCACGTCAGAGTTCCATGCCTCATTAGAAAAAGGCTATGTCATTCTCCATAATTATGAAATCTGGGAAATGCAAATGACAGAAGGTTTGTTTAAATCCTATGTGAATACGTTTCTAAAAATGAAACAAGAAGCCTCTGAATTTCCCGGAAACTGTCTCACTGAAGATAGATTGGAGTATATTACTGATTATTCTAAGCATGAAAGCATTGATCTCGAATATAATAAAATCCAGAAAAATCAGGGACTACGGTACATTTCTAAAATATTTTTAAACTCGTTGTTTGGAAAGTGAGGGCGAAAATGAGACCTTTCGAAAACAAAACTTGTCTGCACGATACAAGAATTTATTGAAATTGCATATTCTTCACATTTGAAAATACAGCATGTTAACCTTATAGGCAGTAAAGTTCGAGATTTTGAAAATGAAAACACACCGTATACAATCAGCAATGTCGTCATCGCTGCCTTTATTGCATCATGGGCAAGACTCCGTTTGTATGAAGCCCTGAATACAGTCTGTATTGCGACACTGATAGTATTATATATGTTAGACGTCGTGATGAAGCACCTTTGTTACCTATAGGGATTACCTCGGTGAATTATAAAATAATAAGATTTCTTCATGGTGGGATATGCAAATGTTTATTGCAGCCGAGGCAAAACATTACAGTTACCAGCTACAAGAAATAGCTACAGGTAAAATTGAACATGTCATTAAAATTCGAGGAATTACCTTGAATCAACATATGTATGATTTAGTGACACGAAAGTATCAAATTAAACAAATCTTTACTCCAAATCATATTCTTAAAAAAACAAACTATTGTGTCGTGTGTAAAACACACGATGATGAAGTCCGACGGAGATGAAGTCCGACCAGTAATATAAATTATCTAACAGTTCCATACGGTTTTCATAGTAAGTAAAACAAATATAAAATGTAAACTTGAAATCTGTTCTGTATTGCATTTTATTCATATACGTTCTTCAAGCTTGCACTCGAACTTGCTTGTTACTATCATTCTTAATACAATGTTTGTACAAATAAGTTATGCATTTCTGTTTTCTTAATCTTAATAACTATATTTTGATGTGTATCCTGTAATGTATAGTATCTGTGACGTAACAGTGATGTTTTTAATTATGTAGTTAGTGTATATTCAATATTTTTATAGAACACTGTTTCATTTAATCAATTTTTTTTATTATTGCAAAGGAAAGTTTGTATAGAGAACAATGTATTCTGCATGTTCGATTACAAGTTTTTGTATCAGTTGACTTTTTTTTATTGCATTGTTTCGTTCTATAAAGAAAAATATCGTTACAATCGTTTTGATGTTGCAGTATCATTTGTAAGGTGCCAAATGTTTTAAACAAAAGTGGTAGGAGTCAGTTATGTGCCATTACAAAATAAAACTATGAACACTTGTAAAATGTTTGAGTTTAATGCACAATAAAAAAGTTTCTTCAATGCAATCAGTATATGTTTTTTTTTCGAAATCCTTAGTGACAGCAAATAGAATAACCATCAACCCAATACTTCTTTATCCACAAAAGTGTTCATAGTTTGTCCAAGTACTCATTCTTTGATATCTGTATATATGTGTTTAAAAGCGTTTAAAAGTGTTTGTGTCTTAGAGTGCAATGTCTTTATCTAGATGACTTTGTATAAATGTTGCGTAAATTTAATTAGCGGTATAAAAATCAGCTAATATTTCTATAACTTTTTCTTTCAACCAATCTTGGCCCTGGTTAATACATCTCTACTTTCTATAGGAATATAATAAAGACAGTGTAAGCATGACGGAGGAAAACTCGGGTCCATTGCTTTACACTGTTGAAAATACAAGCAACACTAACTTCCAAAGTGGAACAATTGCACATAGCCATCGCTGCAGGTTTCAACAACAACTAGCTTCGGCTCCATTCATTTCATGTCTTTATACAGTGTTGTAACCGATCACAATGTGTTTTCTCATTTCATTTGTTTAATTTATATATCCAATAAAATCACAATAAAGTCAAATGTTTTCAAGCAAATCTGGACAATTAAAAAACCACAAAAGTTCCATGAATGACGAATTTATTTAATTCATTTGCGTTTACGAAGCTATCCATCCTTAGATGGCTTCAGTAGTCAACAAATATTTTATGTAACACAAACAAGTGTATTAATTATTAAATGACTCTAAGTTCCAAGCAGTTCCAATAATAAGATGACTATTCCACATATCTTTACTGTGCTACTTTTACTGATCTTTGATCTAAAATATCATACCAGTGCAATGTTATTAAATTAATCCAAGTTTGTAATATTTTATATAGAAAATATTACACGTTATTATACGTCATTGTCTTCTTTCGTATTACAAGACACATTCCACTGACTCTGAAAACCTAATTCAGGTGTTGTCTGTTCACGATTGTATCCTAAAGTTTCATTGGGGTATATATTAAACTCTTGTAGCATTTTTTGTGTCTCAGGTGTACAAGTGTAGTTCTAGATAAAAGTCTGTTTTCCCTACCACAGAACTTTTCAAGCTTTTAAGTAGATTAGATTTTTCATTAACTTAACAATATTCAAAACTATTTACCACCCGTAGTTCTGTTATTAAAGTGTAAAGCATCACCTCTTGTTTTCCTTATCCTGGCACCAATTATTATTATTATTTCTATTTTATCTGTTACGGAATAAAAATGCAGATATTCAACAAAGCCCAGTGTAACCTGTAATGGTAGCCACTCAAAACTAACAGACAGCAGATACACTATGAACACATATCATTGATTACATCTATATGCACTTCTAAGATTACACGTAGTGTAGGTGTAATTTTAGAAAGCGGGAACTCTGTAAAATTTGATTAAATTACATTTTGAGTTTAATAAACGTCATGGCTTTTATAACATTGGTTGGCTGAGGTAATAGTGAATCTCAGAAAGCGTTTCTATAGCATTCGGAGGGGTTTTTTTTTTCATTTTTTCTGTCACCAGGCAAATGCGTTGATACATTCAACTTATGCTCCTTCCCCATCTTTTCCTCTACCCTATCCCGACCTGAGTCATAGATGCCTAAAGGTCATATGAAAATTCAAAATTCAGTTCTCAGCATTCTAGTGTCTATTTCGTGAATTAGTTTGCTAATTTTGTTTGGGTTCATTTATATTGTATAGGTTGAACAGGCAGCTATAGTTTAAGCACATCATAAGTCTGGTACTTCGTGAGAAATGTGGGAGTCAGGCCACTTACCGAATCACATGGACTTTAATGATACCTTTTCATGTGGAAGCAGTACGAGTTGGGACCCACTTTTTGGCTCAGATATCAGCAGCTATGTAAAACACCAGACTCAGCAAGAAAATTAGAATCGGTAAAATGTGGACTTAACCCTTTTTCGAATCAGGTCTTCAATATTCGTTTATCCACGCAGATTTTCGTTTGTCCTTTTTATTAGTATTTTGTTTTCTTTTTTGTTTGGAACTTGTAATATAAACACCCTCCCTGCTTACAGTTATTATTATTATTTATTTATTTTTATATAAATTTTTGATTATTGTTTTATTGCTCCTCAGTTTAAGATTCTTTTTTGTGTTGTACCTCTTACAAGTTTGATATTGCATTCTAGTTTACTAGGGGACCTGACCTGTGACCAAGACTACTATTTACGAACTCTTTAATTTTTTTTAGTTTCGGAAAGTGAACATTCTTGAACGTGATTGGCGGGAGATGAAGATCTCTCAGGCTTCTGGCATTTAATCATGAAATTACATAGCGTTGATTAGTGTTTTGTCTGAAGGTGTTGTTAAAACTAAAACTGTTAAGCTTACTGTGTCATTTTAATAATAATAAATAGTTTATGAACCTTGTCAGCCTATTTTAATTAACGTAAAATATTTATTCTGATAACTGAAGTATTTGACAGGTTAAAATAATTTTGTAAGTCCTTGAAAAAGCTATTTTTTCTTGTTTCGGCATATGAAAATAGGTCTTGTTTCAAAATGGCGGCAGGTAGGTAAATAAACATTACTGGGCTATTCAATAATGACACTGTAATTAAATTATTAAAATATGATAAAGTGGATTTGGAATCCTCCCTTGATGATTTCCCTCCTCCTTTCTCACGAAAAGATAGTTCTTGTTTTCACATATGTATTGATGAAAACCCTGATTTTAGGTCTTTATACAGTTAAAAACCATGTTGTGAAGACACTTTTGCAAAAGAATACACTGTCACGTATGAACGTTTAACAAAGACATATTTCGTAATTTTTAGCAATACCGTTAGCCTCTTAGTTTGTTAACGTGTAAGTTAATAAAATACATGCATATTTCTAAGGTATTTACATAGAAATTGGTCATATACTACTATAGTCAATAAGTTCGTGGACTGGACGCAGTGTGGCGCTAGTGTTGTACTACAGCTGAGACGAGACGTCCTGGAGGAATCAGTGGAAGTTCGTCTCTCGACCCAGCAAGAGGAAGGTGTGTGCATAGAGTGTAATTAGACATACTGTCTCTATTGTGAAAGGAGTTGAATGAGCCGCGGCGGACTCGGAGAATGTCGCAGTTTGAGCAACGGGCAAACATCAAATTCTGCCAAAAACCGAAACGTTGCTCATGATCAGGCAAGTGTACGGTGACAACGCCCTGAGCCGCAGTGCTGTGTTTCAGTGGAACCAACGTTTTTCGGATGGGAGAAACAATTTAGAGGATGATGAACGTACTGGTCGGCCAACAACAGTCCGAACTGAACCCAAGATCGAAGAGGTTGAATTGTGGTGCGCGCTAATCGTTCGCCAGTCGGTAGACGACATCGCAGCATCACTACGGATCAGCCATGATACGTGTCACAAAATTCTAACGGATGAACATGTCGCGTGTCACCCAGCACAGTGTGCCACGTATTCTGACACAAGACCAATGTGAAGAGCGGATGACCACTTGCGGTGACGTGATCAGTAGTGCTGACGCTGATGGAACGTTCCTGAACCGGATAATAACAGGAGATAAAACATGGTGTTTCATGTACGATCCACAACTATCGAGACAAGCGGCCACCTGGAAATCGCCATTATCTCCAAAACGCAAAAAAAAAACGAGACAAGAGAAGTCACAAGGGAAAGTGATGCTTGAACTGTTTTTTGACTCGCAGGGAATAGTCCACATGGAATACATCCCACAAGGAACAACTGTCAACAAGACTCGCTACAACGAGATCCTTCGCCGCCTACGCGAGTCAATACGTCATAAGCGTCCTGAACTTTGGCGCAGGAAGAACTGGATATTGCTGCACGACAACGCTCCTGCACACCGCTCTGTCCTTGTCCAGGAGGAGCTGGCAAGGCAGCAGATCGCCGTTTTTCCACATCCTCCATACTCACCTGATCTCGCACTATGCGATTTCCACTCTTTCCCCGATTGAAAGCTAAGTTACGTGGACGTCGCTTTCATTCTCCCGAGGAGATCATCACTGCAACAAAGGATGCCTACGAGAGATGTCTGCTAACGCCAACATTGTAAACATGTTTTCAACGGCTCTACGAACGTTGGCAGATGTGCATAGCTGCCAACGGTGACTATTTTGAAGATCAGTGTGGATCTGTGTAAGTGTCTGTGGCCGTGTGTGTGGATGTTTATGCCGAGCACAGCAACCATGACGACATCTGGGTTCTGCTGGTTGCCTATATTCTATGTGCCAGTCCACGAATTTATTGATTATACTGGTATACAAACGTCTTATTAAAAATGGTGGGAAATGTAGTTAGATAACTTCAAGATCTTGTCTGTTCTGCTGTTTTTCTTCATACATGTAGTGATTTTGCAATTATCAAGAGTTTTATTCATCTTAAAAGGAAGATGAAGTAAAAGGAAATAATTTCTTTGTATTTTAAACCTTAAAATCATTTTTTAAAGTTACATAATAGATAAAATAATAAGAAATCAGTTTTAAAATCCGCTCAAAAAGATAGTTTACGACCACCAAGTTCGATAAATCAGTATTAAAAATAAGTGCATTTGTTTAAAATCTAAATTTCCGCCAAAAACATTGCTGGAAATAAATCAGTAGCTCCTGAAATTGGCAGGAAAATGTCTAAAGCACCTATTTAGGAAAGAAACAATTTTTAATGTTCGCTAAAACCCAGGCCTTTGTTAATTATACTTTATTAGAAAATAATGCTATACTTTTATTTGTAACTTATTAATGTCTGAGTTCATATTTAATGGGAAGATAGTTTGATTAGTACCCCCTTTTCGTTCGTTTTGTCAGTTGTAATATTTGACGCTAACTGGCACATAGTTTCTAACGACGGGACATATTAACATAGTGTCCAAACCACACTCATATTCGAAACTGAGACAGTATTGACCCACAGACTACTAACATGCGGTGCTACTTGCCCCATTGTGATCCCTATATTGATGTTTATTTTCATAGAACCCTGTTACTGTGTCAGTAGTGGTGGTAGTATTAATACCAGGAAGAAGTGGAGAAATGGTCGACTAAAACTTTTTGGAATTCTTTATTATTTGTGATTGAATATTGAGAGATTGAGTACATTGTAATTCAAACTATTGCTGTTATGATATTTTTACTTCGAAGTTTGTTTTAACTACGTAATTTTGAACTGGGCTCTGTTTGAACGAATCTACAATACTGTCAACAGTATTGCGTTTCCCCCCCCCCCCCTGATGTTTCTTTTAATGCTGCGCGTGCGGAAATACTGATGGGAAGGAATGGTGTTTTGTGTTGAAAATTGAGCTGAGTACAATAAATATAATAATAGTAGTAGTAGTAAAAAGTTACTCGGTAAAGGAAACTCAGTCAAGGAAGTGGAATTCGGTATAGAAACCACAGTCAGAGAAAGTGGGATACAGTATAAAAACGTAGTCATATAAAGTGAGATATAGTATAGGAAACGCAATTAAAAGCGAGTAGGTTGCCGAGTCAATCACAAAGAGTGGGAGTCAGAGAAGAAAATGATAACAAAGTAATAAATAATAAAAAACTGACGAAAAACAGGAAAGAAACGAAATTGTCTTGAAGTGAATTGGCAGAGGTGGAGGGGAAGTGTGAGTGTAGACATGGAGAAAAGAGAGGAAAGATAAAGCAGGTTAGACTAGCTTTCAGTTTTGCTCTCAAGCCTTTAATGAAAGCTCCTTCCCAGAGACGACGTGTGGATGTGTCTCTGGTGGGGGTAGGGTATGGATTATAGTTATACGGAAACTGTCATCGAAGTCAGTGTTGTGCAGTTGTGTGTGTGTGTCTAGACACTGGCGAATCGGGTCTGTTGATGAGGGAAAAGTGGCTATGATTATTGACACGAAGATTCAATGGACCGCTTGTTTCCCCCACGTAAAATGCCGGACAGAATGTAGAAGATTTATATGACGTTTGAGCTTTGACAGGTTCCTTTGGGATATGTAATGAAGTTACAATCGGCTGTGGTGATAGTGATAGATGGAGACATAATAAGGATGGGACAGGTTTTACATCTAGCGCTGTTACATTTATGGGCGGGAACTGAAGGGAAATAGGATGAAGGGTTAGTGTGGACCAAGGTGTTTCCAAACTTGGGAGGATGCTGACAAACTAATCTGGGCTTGGTGGGAAAGAGAGATCTGGTATCAGGGTCAGATTGGAGTTTATGGAAGTGGGAATGCAGAATTTGTTTGATCTTGGTAAGCTTAGGACGAAAGTGATTAAGACCGGAGGATTGGGATTATTGTTGGAAGTATGAGTGGGTTGAATGTGTGTGTGTGCACATCGAATCTGTTATGAGCGTAAGTTTGTAGCCTCGGTTGACTATAGCCTCCTAGAGCTTTGTTGTAGGTTTCGGTTGCGGAGGTGGAATTCAGGTGTAGTTCTCAGAGAGCAAGGAAGAACGGAACAACTTGAATAATGCAAGAATTATATGTGGATGGTTGGTTTTATATGAAGTGAAGTGGTAAAGGTGTTGTTTTCCAAACTGATCACTACATCAAAGAATGTGACTTTAGTGTTTGGGATGGATCAAGTGATCTGGACAACACGAAATTGGTTCGGCTGTTTTAGGAACGTGTTGAGGCTGACCTCACCATGAGACCACATTAGGACATCATTTAAAAACTGATTCATAGTAGAAGAGTCAACGGTTGCGTTTGTAGGAAAGTGTATAAGCTTGCCCATGAACAGGTTGGCGTAGGAACATGTTATTGTCGTACCCATGGCTGTGCTTCGGATTTGAAGGTAATGTTCGTTTTCGATAGTGAAGTTGTTACAGTTGAGAACTAGGTTGGTTAGATTTAGAAGGAAGTGTGTAGTTGGGATGTGAGGTTTAGACCTCTGATTGAGGAAGAATTCCAGAGCTGCAATTCCATGTACATCAGGAATATGCGTGTAACATCTATAGCAACAAGCAGTATAGCCGGTACTGCTATAGGGAGAAGCGGTAGTGTACAGATTATTTCAAGAAAGCGGTAAGTATCGTGTCTGTAAACAGCCAGCGCATGAACATGTGGTTGTAAGTAGTCAACGAAAGCGGAAATAAGTACAGTAGGGAAATTGTAGCTGGCCACAATGGGTCTGCCAATGTTACCGGGTTTGTGAATCTTTGGTAGTAGGTAGAAAGTAGGAATGTGTGGGCTGTCTGGACTTTAGGTATTTTATGGAAATTTCGAATATGCCCTCACGAGGACCATGAATGCCGATATAAAACCAACCAACCACATGCAGTACTTGCATTATTCAAGTTCCCATCCTTACCACACCAAAATAGTTTTATTTATTTATTTATTTAAGAAGAATACATCATATAACAACAACATAGTTGCATTAGATGTGGTCAGATCACAATAAAAATACACAGATGTGTTACAGAGCTACAATCGATGGGATATAAGTCAACATTCAAAGATGCTTTTAATTCTTCTGTATACATAAAAAGCAAATTACAATAATTTACACATCTATAAGGATTCATTATATACTG
>JAGDQP010062076.1:0-11934 GCA_022664845.1 Lepisma saccharinum
GCGAGTCCCAATACAAATATTATTATCATAAATGTATATTTGTACCAAAACCTAATATTTTAAATAATTATAAAAGATCAAATAACATTAGCTGCCTTAGGATTTCAAAAACAGCTTTCTTCCAAAGTAACACGTAAAACTAATATAACATTTTTTTCTGTTTTTTTTTGGCGTTCTATTTTTCTACTTCACTAGTCTTTTACTCTATATTCATCAAATCGCTAATCGTAAACTTTTCAAATATAAATTTTCCGAAAAGCTAATAGGCGTGTTTTATGAAGGTAAATACGTACTTATGTATATGTTTAACCTGAGCAGTTAAAGGAGAAGTACGGGTAGCATACAAAAGGTATTAATAACCTATTTTGTAAGTTATTAGTCCTTATTACTAAGTCTAGTCTTCTTTAAATTACAAGAAAATATTTTCCATATTTAAATACAATGCTTCATGAATAAGTTCAGAGCCCTTTAGTATGGAGAAAAAGATAATAATCCAATGTAAGTAGATATAAAAGAACTGGGTGTTACAGAAACACGAGTCGTGATTAAGGAACTTATTTTATGCTACTGTGGATATTATACATGCGATTCAAAATTAGAATGCATTACTATGAGTATGCCTGAAGGTACTATTAATTTATTTTTTATGGTATTACTTTATAGTCCAAGAAAATAAATTTAATATTTAATTACAATGCTTTCTCGATACTTTTGGAGCTCTTTTGTATGAAGAAAAAAATATAAGAATGTCACTTTAAATGGCTTTTGAAAACTGGGTGTTACAAAAACACGAGTTGTGGTTAAGCTCTTTGTTAAGAATATACGAATAATTAAGAAATTGTAAGTCATGAAATACATTCCATTCGCTTGTTGAAAACGACAATACATGTACTAAGTGGTGAATGTTCGTGATGAAAAAAAAATCTAATGAAACTACGGGTTTTTGCCTCGTCAAAAATCCTGTTTTTTTTTCTCGAAAATTTCTGGTTTCTTTCCCGGCTTAAAAACACCATAGTGAAGTAAAAAACTAAAAAGATGAACACCAGAAAAAGGATGGAAACATGTTTTTTTATTTATCTTGCTACTTAGGTAGAAAATGTTTTTTTGACTATTTCGGGACACCTAACATTACTTCATCGTTTGTGGAAAGCTAAAATGTTTGTTTTTATGACTGATATATATTTAAAGTAATAATATCTATTATCACTCCCTGTGCATTAACTTAATTACATAATTATATATTCAAGCTATTTTAGCTTATAACTAGTGATGCAAAAAGTCGGAGAAAGTGAACAACAGAAAAAGAAACATTTTTTTTAATTTTCGTGCAACTTTATAAAAACTGCTTTTCTGCTTTTACAGGGCATAAGACAACATTTGATGGTCAATCAGGGTGTATAATTTTTAATTTTGGTTAAAAATATACATTTACAAAAAGTCATTGGGACCGCCTTTGAATTTTCTAATTTCCTCGATCTGAGCGACAATGTCAAAGATCCATAAATGATCGTAACTTTTCTCGTGTGCAAGAGCGCTAACGAGATATATTGCTTTCGTAATATAAATAAAACGTTTTTTTGTACATTTTAACGTAAAAACCTTTAATTTTACAAAAACTAAACAAGAAATGCATAAGGTGTGCTAAGTAGCCAATATTCGTGGTGAAAAAGCAAAACGAGAAAAGATTTCGTCAATAAGAGCAGTTATTAAATATGTTTTTTTACGTCGCGGAAAATCAGTTTTTCCTTTTCCAAAAATATCCGTTTTTACGGCTTTCGAAAGACTACCTACAGCCTAGTATTAGAAAAAAAATAACGAAAATTTGAACCTGAAACAACAGATTTTTAAAAATATTTCGTGCTACTTCGAAAAAGAAAGCTTTTCTTACCATTTCGGGGAGCTAGCAGTATTTGATTATTAATGAGTTAAAATATTTTTTTTTGTACAAATATACATTAGAACAAGAAATTCTATATTGGGACTCGAAGAAATATTACTGTGTTCCAAAAATCTGTGTTCAGTCGATTTCCAGCCAATGTAATGTAGCGCGAAACTTATGTTTCTTGCTCCATCTTGATAGCATCGTTAATCGTAAACTTTTCAAATATATATTTTACAAAAAGATAAGAATAGGAGTGTTTTTTAAAAATTAAATACTTTGATATGACTGTGGTAAACTCTTGAACCCTGAACAGTTTTAGGACAAAGTTGGGCTAGTATATGAAAACTACTATAATTTATAACTTATTACATTATAGTACTAGAAAATGCTTTTCATGTTTAAATACAACGCTTTCTGAATACTGTTAGAGCTCTTTTGTATAGATAGTAAAGAATGTCATTTTAAATGGAAACAAAACCGAGTGGCATAAATGCACATTCTATCGATTCCTGGTTACAGTCAATGTCAAACATTGCATTGCGATGGATCAAGCTAATAAAGCGGAAGACATATTACGTTTTTCTCCATCTTAGTTACATCTACTAAATGTAAATTTATTATATATATTTTACGAAAAGGCATGCTTTATGTATTTTAATACTTTCCTATAAATATAATAAACTTCTTCGAAATCTGAACAGTTTCAGGGCGAAGTAGGGGTACTATATGAAAGCTACAAACAAATTTGTTTTTAAGTTATTACTTTGTATTCCAAGAAAAAAGTTTCATATTTATTTAGAATGCTTTCTGAATAATTTGGAGCTTTATTGTATGGAGAAAGCCGATCAGAATTACGCCTTGAACGGATCTCAAGTAACTGGGTTCTAAAAGGAGTGTACTTAAGCAACTTATTTTATGCTACTATTAATGTTATACATGGCATTCAAATTAGAATGTATTACTATGACTAAGTCTGAAGACATATATTGCTCTATTGCACATTACGTAATTGATAATTGTTCGAAATATTTAATTTAGAGTATTATGACATACGGTAGATCTTGTGTATGAAATTACATTTTATTTACTCTATTCTGTCATTCTGTTCATTGCCCCAGTATTCCAGAAAGTAAAACACATTCCTATCTTTTCTATTTAGAAATAAATTACTATAAGTTTGATTGTGTAATGATATTACAGACAAATCTCTGTTATTTACTCACCTATATTTACACTACCTTATATGATCAAATCAGAATCCAGAGCAGAGAGGCAGGAAGCATAGAGGTGAGCCCCACAAATTTTTGTTAAAAATTTACGAATCGTTCAAAAGTTGTATGAGCCTTGAAATACATTACATTCGCTAAATTATTAACTAGATTAGGTTAGAACCGCGAAATATTTACTAAGTAGTGAATATTCGTGAAGATATAGCAAGAAAATTTCGTCAATAAAGCTAAGTTGTTTTGCCTCATAGAAGAAAACAATTTTTCCTTTTTCCTAAATTTCAGTTTTTTCCGGCTTGTAGATCACTAATTCATTTCCCCAATATTCCAGAAGATGAAATACATTCCTATGTCTTTACTATTGTAAAATAAATTACTATCACTTCATTATTATTATTTAATGAAATGCCAATCGAATTTCTGTTATATACTCACCTATATTTACACTAGCTCATATGGTCACAATCCAGAGCAGAGAGGCAAGAAGCAAAATGGGTGAGTCCCACAAATCTTTGGTTCAATTTACGAATCGCTAAGACTTTGTAAGAGCCTTAAAATGCATTACATTCACTAAATTATTAACTAAGATTGGTGAACATCTTTCGTCGATAAAACCAAGTAGGTTTTGGTTCATGAAAATCCCGAAAATTTTCGTTTTTTTACAGGGCTTTAAATAACGATTACAGCCAGTGTCATGTAAAGCATTACATGGAAGAAGGTAGTGTGGCCTAAATCTTATGTCTTGTCCCATTTAAATAATATGACTAATCGTAAAAGTTTACTTTTCTAAAATATATATTTTACTATAAGCAAAGTATAGAGCTGTTTTACATAGGTAAATAGTTTCTTATATGTATGTTAACCCTGTTTGAACATTTTCAATTTGAAGAGAATTACAAAAAAATTGTTTTTAGAGTTGTAAGCTCTATACAATATTATGTTCCAAGGAGATAATTTCACAACCAAATACAATGCTTTTAAGTACTTTTAGTGCTCCATTGTAAAGAATAAAGAAAAGAATTTCACCTCAAATATATTTCAAAGAACGAAAAAATCTTAAATGATTTCAATACTAGGAGTATTCTATGGTTAGAGCAAGTGTCTGCTGCTCCCAGAACACAATATTTTTTTCTAAATTCTATGATATTCTGATATATAATAATTCCTCGAGAACTGTAATATATAGTATTATGATCAAGAAATATATTTTATGTATGGAAGAATATTTTCTTTATTTTGTAAATATATTCATGGTATCAGTATTCCCAAAAGTAAAGTGCGTTATAAATAATTCCACTGTTATTCTTCAGTGCAAATACAATTCATTCATTGGCATATATTCAACTATATTCTCACAAGCTTACAGTTTCGTGGTCAAATTCAGAGGCAAAAAGCATAAGGGGTGAGTTCCACCAATTTTCGTTAAGAATTTACGAATCGTTAAGGAGTTGTAAGATATTTTAAGTACATTATAATTGTTAAATGTTTAACTAAATTTGGTGAAACCCACACAATATATCTTAATCAGTGAATTTTCGTGATCCAAAGAAAATAAATTCAATAAAACCAGTGTTTTTTGCCTCGTGGGAAGAAACAGTTTTTCCCCAGAATTTCTTTTTCTTTTGGCCCTTAAATCAGTAGATTCAACTATAACGCTTTCTTCGTTTCTGGATTCTGACCATATAAGCTAGTGTGAATATAAGTCTGTATATAAGAGAGATCCGGTTGGCAATTTCATTACACAATAATAATAAAGTGATACAAATTTATTTTGCAATAGGAAAGATATAGGAAACGTATTTTATTTTCTAGAATACTAGGGAATGAACATAATGACGGAATACAGAAAATATATTCTTTGATCTTACTAATACTTTGATCTTGATAATACTCACTCTAAATTAAATATTTGGAACAATGATCAATTATATAACGTGGATATAAACTGTCTGTCACGAAATTTTGTCAGAATTAGTGATTTAAGAAATCCTTTTAAATCACTAATTCTGACACACAATTTCGTGACAGACAGTTTATATCGTCATACTATTTCTTAGTGTATGGTGTAGTTGCAGGGTGTAGATCGAAAGAAAAGTTACAACCGAAGTTTTACTTTCCGTCTCATAACAGACATTCGAGGCCCTACGTGATTTATTATTAATTGTGTCCAACCAGTAAAAGACATGAATGAAAGAGGAAATACCGTTTCATTCGTCGAGTTTGAAATTGAGTAACTATTAATATCTTACACGGCAGTTCCTGTGTTTCACAGATATATATATATATATATATATATATATATATATACAAGAGATGTATGGAAATTTTATCTGTTCTTGAAAATAGGTATGCGTTGGCCTCTGCCTAATTAAGAACTAGTTGATTTTGAAACATCAATTTAGATTTTAAAAAAAATCACTTTAATTACCTGTGTAGTGATGCTTAGTGCTGGATGAGCTGTGGAAAAGTAATTTCGAAGTCTACCCAAATTATGGTGTGAAAGAGAAATGGTTCATTATTTCTAATTGACAGATAATTGGAATATATACCATGGATTCAGATGTTAGACATTCAGACTGTAATGCCATAGAACTAGTTGAAATAAAAGAAGAAAAGTTTGAAATCGATGATACTTATAATGAGGTAAGTCTCTTTTTTATATTAATTTTAGTTTTGTCACGGTCGGTAATTAAATTGAATCCCCTTTTTATCTCTGTTATGCAGCTAGGCAAATAAGCATATATGCAAATTTTTAATTTTACTTGATGTGAAAGATTTCATTGGTATGCTGATTGTTCAGCTTATACTATCATAAAGGGGAACATCGATTTGCGTCAACAACAAAATAATCTACTACTTAAATATTAGAATTCTTGCAAACAGTTGTAACACAGAAAGTGTATAAATAACTTTTAGTGTCACGTGACGTACACACATCTTTAACTAAAAAACTTCACGACCTATTTATTAGTAAACTCGTGTATTAAATACACATATTAAATTCACAACGTAACATTTTGACTACGTATGTAGCCATTATCAAGTGTACTGTTAACATAATCATTTTTCTTTTTATTGTTTATCCAAATATTTGAATTCCAATTGTCAGACCATATTTATTTATTTAATAAACAGTACGCTTGATAGTGGCTACACACATATTTGAAACGTTGTGTTGTGGGTTTAATACGTATATTTAATACGCGAACTTTATAATAAATTGCGCTTCAAACAGCGGGTCGTGAAGTTTTGATTTTATTTAAAGAGTTTTAACAGAGATTGATAATTAAAGAGTCATTTTATATTTACTTTGATCTATATAATAATTGATATCAGTGTGTGGAAGTTAACTGTGTAGGTGAAACATATAGTTATTCTAACGCTATAGTTATTATTCTATCTAAACCCTCTTCAGTGAATGTAGGTTTGCTCGAAGCGCTTGTATCGGACGCCCTGGTGTTTGCAATTTACACAAATTA
Organism: Lepisma saccharinum; assembly: GCA_022664845.1. Taxonomy (NCBI): domain Eukaryota; kingdom Metazoa; phylum Arthropoda; class Insecta; order Zygentoma; family Lepismatidae; genus Lepisma; species Lepisma saccharinum. The sequence continues at coordinate 6,588 of JAGDQP010062076.1, forward strand.
TTTTTCCTGTAATGCTGATCAACCGAAACTGGTCCTTCATGCGGATGATACCAATGTCATAGTGAAAATTAACTCTACAGATTTAAAGAGAAATATTAACATCACATCAGATACGCTTAAAAATTGGTTTAGCGAAATTGTCTTGTGTTAAACACATACAAAACAACATATCCTTATATTTTTTTACCGAGAAATAGTGAGTTACTGTCCTATCCCTATTTTAACACAAACATTAATTCTGAATGTGTAAAGATTGTCAAGCTTTTGGGAATTCAAATAGATGATAAACTTAAGTGCAAAAATGCACGTTAGTAACCTGTGTTGTACACTTCCCCAGTAGCACGTGAGCGTTAGCTGCTGATGGTACCCATATCGCTCCAAATCGCTAATCCAGGCGAGAGCGACCCAGCTTGAGCCTACGTAGAACGATATGGGCTCGACATCGATGATCTATATCACTATCTTAACCTTTTGTAATACTTACTATTATGCAAAGAATAAATTATTTTCTAGAAATCTTTTTGTTCACACTAAATTAACTAAATTTAAAAATGATTATTTCATGGAATATTACCGACCGATGTCGGTAATCAATGTTTATATTATTCAATATCGATCCATATGGACAATTTTTGTTGATATCGATCAACGCCGAAGCACATAGACATTCGGCGTTTATATTGAAAATAACGCATTCGCTTCCCGCTAGTCTTTTATTTTGTGTATGTAACATACAGTGTAACTTGGCGAGATGTTTGGTTCGGTTTGAAAGTGTGATTAAGAGGGCGGTTTGATTCCTGAATCAGTTAAGAAAAACTTGTGCAATTAGAATGTAAATATCATAGTACAGGATTTAGTATTTTTAAGCACTTAACAGTTGAAACATTGTTACGTTGTTGGAAGATCTCTAATTTATAGTATATGAGACTCATATGGTGTACTTTAAGATAACCTTGTTTATAATCACATCTAACATGTGTAAAATGAACTGGATTTTGTTTATGAAAATATGAAAGCTAATTCGGCGTATGTTACGATACACTATAGAAGGTCACTAAATGTAATGTCATTACTGCTCAATTATAATTGATTCCTCAGATCGGATCCAGTTACATTTTGTTCAGTTTCGGAGAATTTTACTCTCTGTGCTGTGTAGTAACGTTCAAGCCCTTAAATTTAACATAAAAGCTTGTTAATGCCGGGTGACATCCATTTTAATATGAAATTTCAGTAGTAGGCAGCAGATAAGACAATGTCATTCCCAATCTGATATGGCATTTCGCTATATTTGTGGGCACATTTGCATTTAAAATTTTTATATTAGGTTATTGGCTGTTATTAAACTTTATTGTTTGTTCTTAGTTTATATATGTGTGATTCGTTCTCATGTATAAAATATTTAATACGCGAAGGAAAACAAATCAGCATAGCTTTGCGTGTTATCGCGTTTTTGCTGCACTCGGTGAACACGTTTCATCAGTTTTCTTTAGAACTCAACTTTGGAGGTAAATAATTATTGCTAACTAATAAGACATCTAATGCTAACAACTGATAATAATAATACAAATAAGACTCATTAGTGACTGAAAATTACAAATGCCTGTAAATGGTGCATTGCCTACAACTGGTGTATTCACCGTATTATCTTTCTTGGCTTTAAATTGTATAAAACTTATTAACGATAGGCACTATATCACACCCGCTGCAGCGAGTAGATATCCTTTCATTAATATTCCGGCTGTCAGTTACATAGTCTTTCGCGCACACCTTGGCTTCACGGGGCGACTGAACACTCCACCTCTTGTATATAGTTTCACGTTACTTTCTTGCACTAATCTTAAGAGCTAACATTCATATTCCGTTCCTTTGCACGCGCAAAAGCTTTCTATACATTGTTTTATGTATTCCTGGATCCTATTTGTGGAGTTTAACCCTAATCACTTTATGGCCCTTCTACTCTCAACTTTTGTGAGCAATTTTGTTTTATTTGTTTATTTTTGCTTCATGTTCGAAATTCCACGTTAGCTGTGTTAGGTTTGGTTATAGTAGATTTGATCCAATATGAACTAGTTAGGAGCACCATGCAGTTAATACAATGGAGTAGCGACAGTAATCGAAAATTAATGTCCTTATAATAAAGAATGAAATACTGTTAAGGTTTATTGCTGCACTACTTGCCATATTCAAGCTTTCGCTATTTAGTTCAATTTCACTTACGTCAACAAAAAGTGTCGTTCTTACCGAATGGCCGTGGCTCAATTGGTAGAGTGTTGGTGTTGCATTTACAGACTCTCACGGTGACCATCCTAATTGAGGTTTCTTTAAGGTTTTTGTCATACCAGGCTAATCCCGAAGTCACCTTCAAACATGGCCGTGATTCTCTACACATATATCCTAACCTTATCGAAAGTTGTTAAAAGTTAAACATGGGCTTCCTTAACTGTTCATGATAGCCGCTAACGGTCAGTTGCATTAGTTTATATGTTAACTGTTGGGTCAGAATAAATCCACAATAACATCATGTCCTTCCAAAGACCCGGAATTCCCAGATGTGCATATTTGTGGGATAGTCCCGGTTTTTGATACATTATTGTTCCGAAAAATGGTTCCGGGACACTGAATTGTATGTCCTGGCCTGGCTTTTCTAAAATATCAATTCTAAGACATTAGCGAGTTATCAGGCTTCCTAACTTTACAGTATAACTTTCCGAAATATTTATTTAGAGCCGTGAAATTTACTTTATTAGAAGCGTTTGGGAAGACAGGCAAATTAATAAGTCCATCAACCGTTCCTTGCGGTCTTGCTATTGCCAATAAGATCTGTAAACGTCTTAATTACTTTTGAGCTCCATCGGAATACGCACACACTGATTCAGCCTCAAAAGGTTAAAGCAAATGGTAATGTTCAACAAGGAGTGATCAGATAGTTTTATTTAAATCTAATTTTCGCGGGCTGAACTAGCAAATTTTGGCCTGAGGAATGACGTCTCTCGACGATCAGTTTTCTAGGCTTAGATATTGGGCTCTATCTTGTTCCGCGCAAGAATTGTTACAGAGGGTATGTGGCGGTCGGGAGGCTGAGCGGTCTGCGGTGGTAGGCTATCGGCTCGAAAGTCCCGGCAGGAGCATGGATGTGGATTTAAACAGCTAAAGGCGAATCTTGACGGGCCAAAGTCCCCGGTTCTAGACTGGCCCGTATAAAAATAAAAGTTTACTAAAGTTTACAGAGGGTATGTGACCGTCTTAGACCATATATGTCTGTTCATCTCATAATGAATACTAAAAATGGAGGTTGGAGGTTCTGGGAGATAGTTTGTCCCAGAATCCTTGCTTACCAAGATCGCAGTAAGATAGTAGAACATTGACTCTATCAACGTGAAGGAACGAGCCACAATTTCAAATTTACTTTTAGACTTATGTTGGATAGGTGGCCTAAGAGTCACGAGTCGGTGACTTTCGTAATTCACAAGTTCCAATAGATGCAGTACCTGTACCTACGTCTTAGTACTTAGAATTTGTGATAAAGGGTACATAAGGCGCAGGTATTTTTGTCTGACGATGATAATAATAACGGGGTTGGGAACTTCGTAATATGAGTTACATATACTGTCTTCAAGATGCAGATTAAAAGGAAAGCAAAATAGAGCTCAGAGAAAGGGACTAGGAACAGCGATATTTGCGATTTAACAACCCAATCTTCAATACTTTATTTTAACTGAAACTCTGTATCGCACGTTGTACATTAGGTCAGCTACTTAAGGCAGACTCAATTCGAATCCTCAAAATGTATAGTTTTTTTGCACGAATGGTAGCTTTCTCAGATTCGGAATTTATTTGTTCATAAATTTCCCCCTTGCCCATTCTTCTGCGGCCCCAATTTGACACAATTTTCTTATACGAGAAAGCAGTAGGCCTTATTTTTTATGTTATCGAACAGTTACCTAGCAGAAGTCTACAATCTGTATGGGTTACGGTAATACTTCTATTTTCCATCCAAATGGTAGTTTTGTGCATTGGCGCGACTTCTGTGTTTGAATTTATTTATGGGCCTTTAGGCAACAATGTCTCATGCCAGGCACTATTCTGTGCAACTGCCTTCTACCTACTTGTTCTGCGCTTCCTTGCTGTGACTGTCTATGAATCATTCAAATGCTTTCAAATAATTAAACATTATTTTAAGTAAACATTTCCTGCAAATTACTTAACTTGAAAACAACTTCACATAACACATTTTGAACTCAAATCATTCATTTAATTCTGTTTATCTCTCTTGTAAAATTTCCATTTCAATCTGATAAAAAATCCTATCATCTCTTGTTAAGAATGATTTGTTTCGCAATTACTCCACTTAATAAAAGCAAAAATATTGCAATATGAATTGTTCTACGGTATCTGTGGTTTTAAGTCAATAGAATGTTATACAGCTAGCAATATACCGTTATACGTCATGTAAAACTTCCAGGCTGTTTAATAAAAGTTCAAAAGGACAATTTTGGCCTATATTGGGACAGCTTATATCAGTTGTCCAAGTATGACCTTTTTAGATAGGCGGTTTCTATGGAGCTTCCAAGCCTACCTCGGTTGAGAATTTTCTTTCTTGCTTCATTGAAGAGGCTGGTGCGTTAGGGACAACTGGTTTCACTGACTCACGTTGGAAATTGTATACTTTTAAAATAGGTATTGTTTATGTGATGCACCAGCCAGGTGATTTGTAAACAATATAAGTCATAATGGTTACTATGGTTGTGAACGATGTGTTCAGAAAGGTATCCAATGAACTCTAGGGTAGTTTTTGCTGACACCAGAGGTGAAAGGCGTTAAAAAATCATACATTTGATAAGGGATTAATGAGGATCGGTTTCTTCTGCTTGACTTACAAATTGGTCTTGCAAGCCATGTTCACTACATGCGTTGTGTATGTTTAGGTGTAATGCGCAAATTGTAGTTATTGTGGATAAAAAAGGAGAATATAATGTTCGCACCGGGTCTCACCAGAAAGCTCAAATGCCATCAAGATTTCAGATTTTAGAGGAAAGTATTCCTGGTGAAATCAGTAGAAAACCTGGATGATATTGACCGATGGAAGGCAACGGAATTTCTCGAGTTTCTGTTGTATACTGGCCCTGTTGTACTGCGGAATGTTGTATCTGAAGAGTTTTATGGATATTTTTTGATATTTCATGTAGCAATGTCTATTTTGGCCAGTCTTGTGCTTTCAGTAAATAAAGAAAATGTAGCTTATGCAAAGAAACTCTTGAAGTTATTCATTAGAAATATGGGCTAAATAATTAGTAGGCAAAATCTCATTTAAAACGTGCACAACCTAATTCATATCGCAGATGGTGTG
>JAGDQP010062077.1:0-11933 GCA_022664845.1 Lepisma saccharinum
TGTCGGTTTTGTTGAGTGCACAAATCATTTGAGTCCCTTAGACCAACACAATAAATGTTTAACATGTTCGAAATGCAAGTTATTCAAATGATTATGTATATATCCTCTAATATTAGAATATTAAGTTCAGCTATTTTGGAGAACTACTTCTATCTTGTTCTGTTATTAAAATGTTAATTTCCTTCTACAAATTTGTATTAGAATTTTAAATGTTCTTTTATTAAATAAGAAATTCTATCGATTAAGATTTTCGTTTAAATTGAAACACTATGTATTTAGAGTTCAAGGCATTAAATACGTACACAATTTTAACTTTAAAATCAGTTGATTTAATTGTAGGGAACGTGGAGTAAAACTTGAAGCGTAAGATATTTGCTTGTATAGATTGTTAACCAATAGCTCAAGTGTAGCAATTCTTTTTGCGGTAGACACGTTGAACATTCAGTTACAATATTCCACCAACAAATCCTAGCAATAAAAATTTGGAACCGTTTTTCTCTTATTACTAAAATGACATTTTTCTCCGTTATGCCCCACGCATGGGACATAATGGGGAATAGTATTGCAGTTAACGTTATTATGCCCTTGGTCCATATTGTCCAGTATGTTGTACCATTATAAATATACCAAAACTACCCTGTTGTAATAGCAATAGATTTACTATTAAACAACACATTTGAAATAATGTGTAATAATTATTGATAATGGAAAGACAAAATATAAGAAACATTAAACTACTAGCAGTTTCCATATCTCGTTGTTTAACAATATGAAAAATTAGGTTGTAACAATTGAGTAATAATTAGGAAAAACTCGTGTGAATTTGCAATACCGTTTTACCTTACGTTTCCTTACCCCGTTTTACGCCACGTTCCCCTACAAAGGACCTCCATAAGATTATAACTCAGTAAATGTAACTCCGTAAAATGTATGTTGGTGAAAACAAGCAAAGACATGGCTGAGAAGTGTGTTGTATGTGCATGTCACAATGTAAAATGGGCAAAACATGCAAGTACCTTGGTTTACTAAACCTGTTATAAATTGGATGCCATCTTGAATCCTAATGGCTAAAAATAAGGGTGCTGCGACTCAAATCACTTCTAATAGTCGTATCACGACCCACTGTGCAAAGTTTCATGCTTTCATCAGAAAGTGCAACTTTCTTTCGTTATATAGCTTTTAGAACCTCCACTAAAGTTCTTTATATTTTCGATCATTGCACTTTGAGTAAAATATCCCTCAAAGTTGGAAATATTAATGGCAATGCCAATTTTCGTTTGTTTATATTCAAAAATATGGACGTTTTTATTGTGATTACGGTAAAGTAACAAATAATTAACTGCATACGTTATTTCAGTTCAAGATTTTGTAAAGTTAAATTCTTCTACAAATATATTATGTATATAGTTACTTACCTCGACTTACAGCACAGTAAATCTCAGTCCCTGTTTATCTGGTTATTAATATATCATACATGAATGAAGACTAGAGATACTGTTTCTTAGGTTTGTGTTCTAGTACAAAATGTGGAACTGACTTTTATACTAGAATGTGCTAATACATTAGGACTCCAGAAGCTTCTAGTGCTAATCCTTTTCTCTGTATTGTATTCTAGATGATATCTGCTTTATATAATTTTGCTAATTGATCATATTCGAAACACCTATAGAACATGAAAAATATATGTATTGTAAAACAATAATTCAAAGAAATATTCTTTTAAAATTTATTTATAACTCGTTTCATCTTCATTCAGGGAGTTCAGGAAAAATGTACTGGCCAAGTCATGGATTTTGGCAATTATTTTTCATGAGCTCTTTATGAAAATGAAAGATACCCTTATTTTATGTTTTTTTTTTTTCGAAAATATTACTGATATATTCCTTCATAAAGTTTATTGTTGATAATTATTGAAGCTCAAAACGGGGTATACTCTACCATTTTTCAAATAATATTTTAGAAAATAATTAGCATAAATAAGTCATTCTTTACTGTATATGATATATATTAGTGTATAATTTGTGATGCCAAAGGTTACAACCATGTCGTTTGTACAGTGTGTACAAAAATTCTTACAACCTTCAAGAAAATATAAAATATTCTAATATTTCAGAAATGTTTTCCTCTCTTCCGTAACAAAATATATATATTTGTTTACAACTTCAAGGCATTTTATCACAAAATTTCCTTAGTGAGGCTCGAACTGTTTCTATCACTGCAATAACAGTGGAAAGTACGTTGTTTTTTTAAAAGTTCACCATATTTGCTAACCAGTTTTTTTTTATTTTAAAAGAAGCACATTTTCAAAGAAAGAATTTTCAGTAGAGTAGAGACACTTGCGTGTTCTAAACGTTTACCAAGTTTTATTATCGACAAGTCAGTGGATTATTTTATTGGTTTAGATTTTATCGTTAAATTCTTCCTAAAAATTTGATTAAGTTATTTTGCCATATTTGGACGTCATGCTCTCGAAAACCTCATTTTAAAAATAACAATTTTATAGTATTCTTATCCACCAGACTTTGGTTTAGTTTTTGTAACTAAATATGAAGCTACTGAATTTGACGCGAGGAACAGAATTCTAGGTGTTTCATGAACATAATGTTTTGTAGGAAATATTTTGCCGTAAAAACAAAATCAATGCCTGGTCGATGAAAATACTTGGTTCGTTTTTAGAACACATAAGTTTCTTGACTATACTGGGAATTTTTGTTTCGAGAATTAGTTTTTTCGGTGAGAAAATGACGTTCAAATACCGCCGTTTTTCAAAATAAGCATATTCTGACCATTTGGAAGTAAAATTTAAACCAATGACTGTGCGATAACTAAACTTGATCAATATTTAGAACAAACAAGTATCTTAACTATACTGAGAAATCACCTTCTTTCAAAATGTGTATTTTGAAGAAAATAGCGTCCAAATATGCCGAACGATTAGAAAGCAAACAACTTTCCGTTATTGTTCCAGTGAAAGTAACAGTCCAAATTTCATTCTGACATTTCTGAGATACAATTCGTAGAAGTAGTTAATGAACGTTGTAAACAATAAGTACTTACTGTGGGCTCAATCCACTTAACATTGTCAGTTCAAATCATGCTCGTGCCATGTGGGCTTTCTCGAGGACAAACACCGTGTGCGTGGGTTTTCTCAGGGTTCTTCCTTTTCCTCCCACTTTCTTCATCCCCCCCCCCAGTCATCCCATCATCATCCATCCGGCATGAGCCAGAGTTGATAAGGCCTTAAAAATTAAATTCAAAAAATTACTTACTTTGTTATGACAAGGGTAAGAAATTTCCGAAAGATCTCTTCGATTTTTTTCTTCAAAAGTTTCCAAAATGTCTGTATTTTATACAATTGACATAGGAGTAGTCTTCCGATATCACAAACTAAACACGCAGATATCTATCATTTTGTAAAAAGAACAATTTCGTTATGATAATTAGTTTATAATATACGAGTCGCCAAAAGTAATACAGCATACCATTATCAACAATAAACTTCAAGAAGAAAAACCTAGTTTATTTTTTTCGGGGGGGCGGAATAAAAATAATTCGAGTCGCTTGAATTTTCATAAAGTGCTCAAAGAAAAAATATTTACCAAAATTTATAATTTGACTAGTACATAGGCTGCTTGAATTGAGATGGAACCGGTCTTATTGCCTTCAAGTAGCTTAGGCCTGGATAGAGCAGAGACAAAATTGGAAATAAAGAGTGAAATGAAGTGAAATGAAGTAATTTTTACACTTTTATATTTCAAGTGTTTTAAATTTCGCACAACTTTAACTTAAGGTCTGAAGTTAAATCACAGGTAGTATGTTTGTCGTTGGATGCAAGTGGCATTGACGAATAAAAAACACTCTACGTAGTCTTGTATATATAGGCCCTAACCGAAAATATTGATAGACGGAACTGGTAATAGAGTCAGTGCTTACGATTCTTAAAGGTTTGCTATTTTCTATATATCCAAGCACCAAGTGTTTCTGATTTTTGGGTTACGCTCTTCAGAGCGATTTTTCCCTACTAATTTCATTTAAAAGTAGAGCTTTATGTTGATATCCACTCATTACTCAGAACAAAGTTTGAACTTTAAATTTGCTGGCTTCTTTTAGAGGAAGACCTAGGCAATATTACCATAATATTATCAGGTTAACTCTCAGGATGGCACCGCCAGCAATTAAAGTCAGTAAAAGTAGACATGAAATCTACTTTAGCAAGGGCATAAACGCAATAAAAGGTGACAAATATTAAAGAACGTTTGGGAAAAGATACATATAGACAAGAGCGCTTTCTCGTTGCCCTCAGCAGAGGCGATACTCGAAAGTCCGGAAAGATGCAACATCCTCGAACCAAATCAGCAGAGATATGACTATCACAACCTGAAACATCAGCAGAGAAGCAGAATACAGGCTTTACCGTTGTGGGCAAAAGAAATCGTTCTCTTGATAGTAATGGGAGCACGTCTAAGAAAACACCGGCATATAGAACAGAGGGTCCTCTTCTACCCATTTCTAACCAGTTTGAAGTTATATCCCAGGAGGAAGAGGACATGGATACTGGAAATATAAACGAAGAGCCTAAAACTATAATTCAATCAGCTTGTCATACACGCTCCACAAAACCATCTCTAACATTCATTTATGGCATACGAAACACCTATAATCTTGTAAAGACAAGTTCACATACCTTGGAAGCAAAACCGGAAGTACAATCCAACAAAGAGTGCATCAAATTTCAGACTCCTAGCAAAGAAGATTACGATAAAGTCAAGGCGTACTGTGATCAACAGAAAAGAAAGAGTATGCAACAGGGAAAATAAAAGATGAAATACCCCTGAAAGTGGTATTTCCGAAATTGCCCATAGACACTAAAGTTAAAGATATTGCGGATGCACTTAACATTCTGGGGTACAAACCTCTAGAAGTAAATCAGATATCCAGTAGAGGAAAAACTGGAGCTGAGAAAACGTTGATGTCTCGTTCTGGAGAGAACGCCCAAAGCAAAAGAGGTTTATTCCATAATAAATTTATTATATTAAAGAGTCCACATAGAACCATATAAACTACCATTAGTACTGCAATGCTATAGATGCCAACGAATGGGACACTCACATGACAACTGTGAAGCCTTACCACATTGTCTTAAAAGCGGACTGGGCCTCTTCACAAAGGCATGTACTAAACCAGACACAGACAAATGTGCTAATTGTCAAGGTCCAGCCAATTATAGAAGATGTTCGGTGTTCAAATCATATCCTGAGGCACTAGAGAGTTCTTCAAAGACAGTACTACATGCTAAGACAAAGAGAACACTTGATTCAGATAAGGCACCTGCAAATGAATCAAAGCCAGAAGAATGCTCATATGGGTAGGTATCTACACCAACAGTCCAACTTGAACAAAATGGAAACAATCAGCGAACAACCGCAACTTTGTAACTTTATCGAACCCTAACGAATTAGATCTTAAGACAGTATTAGACTTTATTAAAGGCTTAAAAATCAAGAAATTGATACCACATATTAAACGAGGGATAACACGATTTTAACAGGCTCAAGACTGGGCTACTAAGGCTGGGGTATCCAAACTGTAACAGACATGATTGAAGATGGCTACTTTTTCTAATCTACACTACTCTACACCATTCACTTAATTTAAGTACATTCAATGCCGATGTATTTGAAAATCAGAAACAACTGCTAAAACGATTTCTTACCGAATACCAAATACATATATTCCTGTTACGAGAGACGCACTTTACAAAGAGAATAGAAGACTGGCGCCTTCTCAGCTCTACAGTATATAGACTTGATAGAGTAGGAAGCCACAAGGGAAGTTTGAACATACTAAATTTCATTACAAGAGCAGTAAACATTCCTCATTACGTAGTCTACGTAGCCTTTGCTGTTGAACTTCTTACTCCAAGTGGCAAATTAATCATAGTGTCAGGATACTGCTCTCCAGCTATAGTTCTGGAGCTAGCAAATTTCGATGCCATATCTAACTTGAGACCTAAGATTATACTAGCATTTGATCTAAGTTCAAAACACAGAGAATGGCATTCAAGGGTGAATAATGAAGCAGGTGACATACTACATGATTATTTTGTAAATTCATCTTAGACCATCAGCGCACCACGAGATCCCACACATTACCCAATGTTTGGAGTACATTTGTATCATGGCCTCACTTTTGCAAGGCACACCAAATGATATAAAACAACGAGCGCTCCGAAAAGTATCAGCTCTGTACACAATACTACGCTGTTCCAGCGTGAGTCATGAGACAATGGCCCACATTCTCAAACTGATAATCCTGGCTACAATAACCTTCGCAACCCCGTCCTGGCAACATGCAGCTCCCAGTATTATTTCCAAACTTAAAAGTGAAAGGAAAAGAGTTGGACGAATCATCACAGGCCATGATAGGTATACACGAAACGCACAAATCCTAGAAGATTTACAACTCCATACTATCAGGGACATCCTCTTCACATGCATGATAAGTTTTGCCAGATATTACCAAGGTACACAAATGAAGCCATAGCAGAAATAGGAACAGCACATTCACATTGAAATGTATACCGAACACCTAGGCATCGATGCGAAACTAACATCCCTATCAATGGCATTTACATAAACTGACCTGTGACAGTTGCAGGCTTAGGGGGAAAATAAACAAACTCATACATAAACTCACATTAAATAAAAGAAAATGTAGCCCTTGCTCTTCCTTAAACCACTCATTGAGTAAAGGTCTAGAGCCTGATACTCGAAAAACAAACTGACAATTTACCGTTACAGCAAAGGAAAAGTTAACGATTTTTGGCATATTGTTTGTTTGTCTGGCGGCGTAAACTTCAGTTTTGGTTATTGCGGCTATGAAGACAATGTCCCTAGTCTGCTGTAAAGCGCTTTCGGCATAACTCTTTCCGAGCCCTTCATAAGCGCTACGATAGTTATCTGTAGTCACAACAGTGACAGGCCAAGTCCTTGGAATGGAGCATGCTAATTCCTTATCGGGGTTCTAGGGTCTCAGTGTTATTTTATAGAGTAAAGTCTCTAGTCCTTTACGTATCCTCCTCGGTCAGTTAGAGAGTTTAGATCCGTCTTAACCAAGCTTAGAGGCCTAAGTTCAGTTAGCTGCGATTGATATAATTTTAATAGATGCCAAATGACTACGTTTGTAACTCCGTAGGTTGACAGATGTCACAAGAGCGTGTTTGAATATATTTAAAATAGTTGTGTGTGATGTCAGATACTTTGGAGTAGTCAGGATGCAGATCTATAAGAGATATCAGCCGAGGAAATTGACATTTCCTGTACAGTATAACAATAGTTAGCAAGGCAAAAGTTTGAACGTCGATTCTTGTAAGACGATAGCGGAAACACTACCGAGAATATTAAAGATGCATCCGTCTCGAAAAAGTAAAGCACTCTGTTAGATCAGCTACCATAGCTAATGAATGTCTTAATGGCAAATTGTAACATTAGAGAAAATTAAACAAGCTCATAATTTTATGAGAGTACAAAGCAAGCACCATACGTACTCCAGAACAGAAACTCGTCATAGAAAGTGAATAGTGTACATTCGTCAATATTGCTTGTGTAGCGCGAAGGAGATTGGGACGAAGTATTTCCGAAAAACTTTTGATCTCAGTAACGAGGGTAGTAACTTGTTGCGGGAAATGTTAAATGGCTTCGTACTAAAAAGAAACATATGCTAATAAATTTCAAACCATAAAATATAGATACAGTGTTTTGTGAGTATTAATTGCGTAGGTCCATTTGTTTCGAGACACTTTCCAATAATAGTGTTCGGTAAAGCATTTGCTGCTCTGTGTTATGTTCAAGGAATATGTAACGCATGATTAAAGAAAGTGTTACGTTCAATCATACAGAAAAGAAGCATTAGTATTAGCTATTCGTTTATCATAGATAGTGATCATGATAACGGTAAACGAACATTATTGCAATTAGTATAGAAACCTTATGACCTAAGTATTTACTGAGCACAGATGTGTTGGAAGTAATTATATTCGTACGCTCTGTTAGTACGTATCAATAAATTGCTATATGTTAAGAGATCATCCTCTTACTCCAATTGGTGTCGTTTGGTTTTACCTATTGTACCCTCCATCTATTATTAGAGATCAAGTTTCACACATTCTATCCAATCTTAAGTTATTACAGATTTCTACGTTCCCCATACACGCCACAATGTTACAAAATTTATTTAATGCAATGTTATTAAAATTTGCATTAAAGTAATAAACCGATATCAAAACTGTTGGCAAGGTGTTTTGTGAATACTTGTTATATTAAGAAAAGTTGTAAAATTCGGTATTATTTTAGAAGTTGCTAAAGGATTGCAAGGAAATCACTAGTTGTCTATTATCTGATTAGATGGGAAAGTAATTGATATTAATTATAAATACCCAGTCTTCACTTAACTATGATTAATCTGGTACGTTGTTCACTTGCAAACGAGACTGAAAATTTACTTTCCACCTGGAACTATTGCATTTAATCAAGGTTATAATATTATATAGTAACGCTTATTACTTTTGTACCGAAATATTCTAAAAGGCATTTTTTTTTACTTTGTAACATGTCACTTGTTTGTCATAACCATACAATAATGGTCGTGGGTTAGATTTCTGAGAAACATACGGTCAAACATTATTTAAATTTGAATGTAGGTGGATGTATAAAGTGTGGAAATATAAATGAAACTGTACGTGTGTATTCTTACTTGGCTACTATTTATAAGTTTTTAAAATAAACAAAATCTGGCTCAGGCATTGTGTCTTTTAAAATACCAACTCCTAGTGGCATGTATCATACCGATGTTCTGGTAGTTAATAAAGTTTTAAAATATGGATATTATATCAATCAGAACAGGTAAACTAGCGATCCATCAGATTTCATGAATGTTCTTAAATCACAAAAAATATATACTTAATTTTATCATTATCGTAATCGTAATGTATCGTATTACAATATATTAACTTCCAATTGTCTCTCTATATCAGTCTCTATTTCAGATTGTTCAATATGAAACTTTCAAATTCTTCTAAAAATGAAACTTAAAGAAATCCAAGTACACGGTCACAGAATAATGCATACACATGTCTATAGTACGTAAGTCCCATAGATATATTGACATAGAAAACTGTACTTGGGTTCAAATTAAAGTGGCCACATACGCTTGAATATAACATTCAGTGCAAGTGTTCAAATTGGTGATCTTGTTCGCAGGACACTGCTGATAATGCGTGGGGTGTAAAATTCGTGTGGGATTACCTCCTATTCTCCTACACTAGCAGGGTTCAAGTCATCCACTATGTATGAATTATGGAACTATTATTTAGTCTTGTGGTACTTCCATACAAAGATTCCATCGGTGTAAGGTCTGGGAAACGTGGAGGAAGCTACATGGCCCTCCTGTCCGCAAATCTATCTGTTTGGTAAATGCATATCAAGGGATAGCAAAACATCACCATTGAAGTGACACCACTGAATATAGAAAGGCACATCAGAACCCATCAGAGGTATAAGACAGGGCATGAACGCTTTGTGAGGCAAGTTAAATTAACTAGCAGTAACAATATTATCAAAAAAGAACGGTCCCACAAAATACCTACCAGTCAACCCACAGCACAGGGAGGTTCACATCGCGTTCTCCGCATCATGGGGGTTATGAAGTTAAATTAATCAGCACGTTTAACTTAAAAGGGGCCTCATCAGACCAATAAACGATAAACAGCCATTCATCTGTCCCCATCATAGTGATATAATCTTTAAAATAACGTTGGAATAAAACTTTTCGGCATGTTACGCACTGTTGTCGTGCTACCCACGAATTCGCTCGGCGACAGAAGATATATTTAGATCACTACTTCTTCTTCTTTGGTGCTTGTCGATGTATGTTTTCTTTTAAACCATGGATTCTGAAAGTCAGAAAAGTATCAACTATCTCAAACGTTAACCTTGCTTCGACCAACGTTTCTCTTCAGTTGAACCTCCAAAAAAGCGACAGTATTATTGTTAACGTAGATATTTCTGTGAATGGTATGGTCATACATGACCTTTTCTCATTTGATCCCCAATACAGTTTTCATTGTCAAACGACCTATCAGAATTATATCCGGTTAAAGTGTGTATGCATTATTCTGAGACACTCTTTATAAGTCAGTAAATCAATAAACTGATCATTGTTTCAATATTAAGTTATAAAGCCAGGTTTTGCGTGTTATGAGGTTAATGCCAGCAATCATGATCTTAGTAATGATGTAGTTAGTGACAAAGATACGCAAATGAAAGAAATAAACAATGACTCAGGAATATTGTTTCAAGACTACTTTATTTTTAAAGAAAATATTACCATATTCTACAATATTTAAATGTCCCTTCTCAAGTACATTGTTGTATACAGAAGTACAAAACTAGGATGTTGGATCTTGTGCCATGTTGTAACAAATTTCTAAGGTTTTCAGTCCTAAAACGACTCCAAACCAATTTAAACGTTAAATTTAAAATTTGTTTTTATAATTTAAATTCCATTATTGAAAACAAAGTAAGGATTTTGTTAATTTAAAGTTTTCTCCAACTATTTCAATGTTATTATCAGATGCATAATGTTCCTGGCTTTCTGTGTCAAAAAACAAATGTTATTGATTTCTCAACGATTGGCAAGTATCACTGAGGAAGCGAACACCTCATTAGACAAATTTTGAGTTTTTCTACAAGACTTTACCATACAGTAAACTGATTAAGTAATTTTATGTGAAAATGCTAGAGAATGTGTAGTTCTTTCATCTCAAGAGAATGTTAATTATAGCATTAGTGTTTTGAAACGGAAGGTTATAACTGTTGAAATATTAAAACAAAGGGCATTTCTTAACTTGTAAAATAGGTTGGACTAAAAGATATGGTGACCTTATCTCAAGTTCAGCCCAAACGCTATCATTACTGCTTTCAAATGAACATTGAATCACAACGAACTGAGCATATAAATTCTACACACAAGATGCTTGAAAATAATATATGAAACTTGAAACATCTACGAAACACTTATCAAGATCGTATTTAATAATCCACTTTTAAACATATTGACTGCAACTCAGTAGCTAGGCTAAAGTATGGTATCAATATTAGGTGATTGAATATAAAACTATACTGCAGTAACTCGACTCCAATACATATAAGCATACGTATATTCAGCAGTATATATTTGTAATTAAAATAACATTTCACTCTGTCAAAGAATCTCCAAACCAATTCAGTTAGTAAGGTCAATAAGAAAATCACATTATATAAAACGAAAGAAACGACTTCCTTTTGTCGTTATCTTCAGAATAATTGGCTTGAACAATAACAATATATTTGTTCACTGTATCTTCCTCCTCCCTTTAGAATTGAATACTTAGAGGTACTACCAACCGAAAGGTGCACTGGTCCTGTTCCGATAAGAAACTCAAAGGAAATACCTGCTGTCATTTGTATTGTTCTAAATATATAGATGCTAAGTCAATAATTTCATTTTGGATCAGTTCAAACACTAAGAAATACGGCTTCAAATTCCTGCATTGACAAAACATGTTCGTAAACTAAAAAACTTATGACCTTTAGAACTTTCTTTCTTCATATATCATCCTCCTTACCATTTACTTTATCTTTCTTCCCTGAGCCTGTATTCCTTTGATTTTTATGTCTATTTTCCATATCCGACGTTGTTCTACACTCGGGTATTTAGGTGTTGGGTTATTTCTTAATTCTCTCGTTTTTATTTTCTGAACATAATGTTAGTTTTTCTCTGGTGTTGATTCAGTAGACTCTTTCGTTTATCAAACTTTCTTGATCACTGCAGACATCTATTGAAGAGTGCCTATAACTTTATTTCCTTTCTGTTTATTCCCCATTCGTTATTTGAAT
>JAGDQP010062080.1:0-10237 GCA_022664845.1 Lepisma saccharinum
GCTCCTTTAATGTCATCTTTTTCGTCTATAAAAGCAGGCTAGAACCTCATCAAAACAAGCAGCGAGAAACTGATTTCAGATTTAAATTCAGTGTTTCTGTATATGGCCGTTTGTAAAATGAATCTGAAGGGAACTCTTTATTTTCATAATGGTTACCTTTCCCCATTTTAAGAACTGACACTAAGGTCCCAACGAAAACAGAAAATCAGAATGTTATTTGAGATTTGAGTTTTGTTAACTTGACTGGTTTGGTTGTTTTTATCTGATGATTCTAAAACTAACCGTTCTTTCCATTTGCTAAGATTTCTGTGTGTGAATAATTCACACGTCGTGTTTCACAACACGCATTTCAGTACATTTCCACCGTATCTGCCGTAAGTTTATACTGATGTGATAAACTTTCTTTCCTTTTTTGTTGTATTTTAACCTAAGACATCATAATTTGTCATTAATAAAAGAGCAAAGTACGTTCGATACACGAAGAGAGGGAAGCCTTGAATAAATAAAAGCTGTATTGGAGAGGAAACCGAATACATTATTGCAGTTGACATATAATTTACTTTTAGTGCGTTCCTTCCAAAAGAAAAGTGAGAAAGAATTATAGGTCTTGGCGAGAAACGACCACACGTAAGCTTTTTTTTTTGTTCGCTAGAGAATCAAATAGATCCACTTAAAAAAGAAAATCGCCCATTTTACGTGAAAGGTGCTCCATAGTCGCTCAAGAAAGAATTTATATATTACTTGTTCCAATGTTTTAAAATATGGAAGTAACGATCGAATCACACAACGACACAATCAGAAGGAACCACACTCTTATGTAGAACATTGTTATTGATTTTGTTCAAAAAGATTTGTAGCAATGAGGGATATAGCTTCTCTATTGAATGAAAGAAACCAAACAAAAAAACCGAACCTATTCTTTATGTACCGGCACCACCACTCAATTAAGGTTTGAACCAGTTTCTATAATTACATGAATAATAAAAAAGACTGCGAACAAAGAGAAATTTTGAAAGTTTGAGTGAAAGAGGATTACACTCAATGACTGTGAATAGAGATAACAATCTCAAAAGATGAAAAGAGAAAATCCAAGATAAAGAAAGGAAAATCAATAAGAAACCAGAAAATGAGGAAAGGAAGGAACAAAGCTTATCGCTGCGCTCCTGACAAATGCATTGGCAAAGCCTTCCAAGGTTCCCAGGAGGAAAAGGGAAACGAAGAGAAGAACGGAACGCATCGTAATCAAAGCAGCGCTGAGAGAACTTCTTCCAAAGACAACTTTGAATTACACTGTTAGATGAGTAAACCAAACAAATTGCGTGAAAATTAGAACAAATTCGGTTACAAAAGGATTCTTCAAACGCGTCGGGTTAATCGAACTAGAATCTAAGCCACCAAGACTATGTATGACGGTGACACTAAGAAAATACCAACTATGAAATACTGAAATACAACAATAAAAATTCGAGAAAATAGATTGAAATTTTATGACGAAAAGCAGGAACATACTACTGTTAATAATACAAATATTCAGAAACGTCATACTAATTATGTAGTTATATGTAGGAAAGAAACGACGTAATTATATTAACCTCAAGTGAAGCGTAAAACACAAGAAACAATGTTCACGAGGGGATATTTTTTTGGAAAACTTCTTTTTACTGACAGTCCACAACTTCTGTTTCTTCAACGTAATTCCATTTCAAGCTTACAATAGATTCAAACTTTTCTATCAATTTTAAAAGTACATTCTGTACTCTTTAATAAACAATGCTGTAAGCACAACCAGCTATTAAGTTTCGGTCTTCCTCAACGATAGTTAATGCTCGTATTATAGGTTTACCCTTAAACAATCTCTGCCACAAGTTTAATCGCAGCTGTATATCGCCTTTCAAATTAATGATGCATTATTTCAAGTTTGCGCTGCACAAAGTGAAACGTCGAGTTTCTTTTGTTCAAAGATCAGCAGGCGTCAATCAGAAAATGTTACAAAATACAAAACCTTAAAATCAGGAGGAATAAACCAACGTGTTCACCTAGCAACCGTGTGCAAATGAGTCACAAAGAAACCCTGTATCACTTTGAGCTACGGAACATTCTATTACTTTAGCGCTTTGGGTAACACCTTGTTAACTAATTGTGCACTCATTTTTTGCAATGTCTACTGAATTGAACTGACGAGCAGTTAACATTATTTTTTATTATTTCAAATGCATAATAGATGTGAAATATACATTTTCGCTTTCGCAATACTTGTAGAAATACTACAGGGAAAACTACTGTAGAAATTCAAGTTAATAAAAGGGTTTTATTAGACTGAAAATGTAGTTACTAGCAGTTACTGAAGCGATGATGTACAGAAAGTTTGTTGTTGCTAAAGCTTAAAGCTTTGTTCTTGCTGTCTGTCTATTATCATGTGGTATACAATCATGTTGGGCGTTTCAGTTCCCATTGTTGTATTTGAGATTTGAGCACATACTGAGTGGAAAGTCTGTTGGGAAAACGTCGTTACCATTGAAGTATGAAAGGAAGCCAAAGTTTAATGATGATTAATTAACATATGAGCTTCGAACTGTTTTAATTAATCTCATAATGCTCGATTAAGTGTCGTTACCATGGAAATGGTATAAAGTATAACATTATAATACGGTTAAGGGTCAATCCCTATAAAATCATAGAAAGTTTGAAGTGAATTGGTTTAACTGTACTCATTTTCCAGAGCTAAAACCGGGCCACTTTTGGTGACCCGGTGATGCGATTGACTCGTTCTTGACCCGAAATATTTGACCGACTCTCTAAACCGGTCGTGACCCAAATGACCAGACTAACTTTGTGACCCAATAATTGTATCTTGATCTAATCTTATAGCCGATGAACTGTTTTGACTCGATATAGCCTGGTCTTGTTCCTGAGGCTTGAATCAATTATTATTATTTTGAGATTCACGAATTTTTTTCAGAATAGCATTTTTGGGGGAGAAGTTATTTGCACATCTCCTAGAATATTTTAGTTGTTTCCGGGTTATGAGACCTTTTCCATATGCCATTACTATTATATTATTAAGACTTTTTGGAGTCATATTCTTGGTGCTCTGGGGATAACAGCGCCGTTCCGTCACCACTGAAAAATCATTGTTCAAACACGACAATGTGTAAGGAAAGAATTATAAACCCTGCTTTGCCCTCGGACTCACCGGATCAGGTGGGTCCTAAGCACAAATCCAGTGCAAAATTTGCCCCGATTGGCATGATAGACCCGGTGCAAAACTTAACAGGATAGAACAGGTGGCCCGTTTCAGCTCTGAACTGTACTGTACCGCCATACCAGGTTTGACTGGAATCGGTTTAACCGTTCTTATGTGATGCGTGAATATGTGATATTGTTAAAGTACCTTTACCATGAGTATTGTACAACTTATCGCCAATCGTAAACCTTTCAAACTTTCTTCCGCTCTGCCACAAAAATTATGACCAGTCAACAAACTATGGAGAAGAAACATCGCAAAGCTGCAGCACTGCGTCTAATAAACATTTGTTTCCATATGTTCACAAAATAACAAGGCAATGCAATTCGTGAGTTTCAAAACAAAAGTAAAAGAGCACGTTATTACTGCCAGGTTCACTAGTGGAAACAATTTTCATGTGAATATTAACCCATTAGAGAGATGAGACGCTATATGGTAGTTTTTTTACTTTAATATTTGTATTTGACTTTAAACTCGTTTCAAATTTCGAAACAACTCAGTAAGGACATTATTAAAGAGTCCTGTTACATCATCAAGTGAGTGAAGAGTTGGTAATAACCATTAGCTTCCTCATCCCATTCCACGGAAAATGTGGTCAAAGAAAAACGCATTTATAATTAAAACGTATTTAGAACAGAGGTGCCTGTCAACTCCATTAATACGGAATAGTTCCAAAATCTGGTGACAAACTTTGGGAGATTATTACTTACGTTAATACAAAGAATGAGCTCCTTTAAACAGGTTTATTAAGAATTATATTTTTAGAACTGGAGACATGCAATTTCGGAGTACGATCGTCACAAATGCGTGATATGTTGACAAATAATAACGTAAAACTTGTATTAGAAAATCACAAAATTGTATTCAAAGATTGTAGTCCACCAAAGGTTGCAGTTGTCAAGGAATTGGCGTTGAACAGAAGACAATCATAGAAATGACCACTCTTTAAACAACAATTTCCTTAAAATATAATCCTTGTGTGTGACTGTGATTTGCTAATCAACACGTCTAACATCATTATACCTCGAGAAAATAAACCATTTGTAACGATGGCTTGTCAGATTTCCGCGTATCAAGCTCCGAAACTATTAGCGTTTTAACATTCCTTGAAATCACAACTTTTCTTGTTTCTATGCGATTAGTCACTTCACTAAAACTACCCTTAAAATGTGGATTGATTGAATGAATTATCAACATTATAAACAAGATAGTGAGCTTCTAACAACGGAACCTATATTGTATTTAGTAAGAAGCTCCGAATGAATTTATTCAGTAGACTTCAACGTGGCCTTAACCCAACACCACACAAACAGAAAGCGAGCGTTCTGACCGTAGCGTCACCCAGAGCTTGGAACCACACTATAGAGACAAATATAAATACAATGTAGCCTAGTGCTGAATATGCAATCATTTGAAAATATTACAATTTATTAGTTTTCATTCTAACTGAATTCATTTTATTATTAGTGGTGTATTTTAAATGAGGCATAATTTTCTAGAATGGACTTTACTGAAAACTGTTTTCATGGCAATCTACATGAAGAATTTTTTTTTAGCGCAAATACTTCAAGAAATATTTCACTATTAACTTTAAGTTACTTCTTTAAATAACAATAGCAGGAAACAATCTCATAGTGCATTTTGTACTTTACATTCAGAAGTATTTTTCAGTATACTAGCAGTAAACACCTTACAAAACAACAGCAGCATTTAATTAAAAACAATATCTTTCTCACGTAGATAAGAGACGAGAATGCCAAAAATTATCAAACTCGTTGCACTATAAGGGTAGTATACAACACATACTAATGTCTGGAAGCAGAGGACTGTGAACGTGTGGCCATATCAGTCTCTGGCCCGCATCGCGAGAGGACATTTACTGTTTTATGGCTGAAAATGATCTCCCTTCAAAGGGGAGAAAACGTCGTAAAATGAAGATTAACTGCAAGAGACTAAAACTCACGTCTGGTGTGCACGATTGTTTAATAGCATTGTAAAGCAGATTGTCTCTGATATTCGTGAGAATCATTGTTCGACTTTCAGAAAGTAATGTTTGTACTTTTCTTGGTCTAAGTTTGCAGACAGCACGTACATAAGTATAGAACGTTTGGAACTTTACTCTACTTCTAATTTCGTTACATCACAAACTGGTAATATTCTACATATGTTTTTATATTATGAAAGAAAACCTCATCAAAATATTTCTTCCAAAATATCATCTGTTTTAACTTTATTCTGTACACGAAAATCAAATCACATCAAACCTAATGATGTATAATAACGACACAATTTGATGTAGTGAAATGTGTTATCTTACATTCTTTGACATCATGTTGGAATGTAAATTCTTGTTTCATTAACATTAGTTCATATAATGAACAAATAATATTCAAACGCTTAAGACCATAACCCCAAAATGTTTCAATAAGTTCCATTATTTCAGCAAATGTAAATATATGCACAATCCAATTAAATTATTAGATTCATTGTTTGGATAATTGTCAAAACGAAATCTCCCAAGCTATTGAAGCGGGAAGCTCTATTAATATTCTCTGAATTTTAAAACGCGCAGAAAAATTTTAGATTACTATATGCTAACGTTTTGTATTACTCCGTTCACACTATATACCTATACTGTTAACAAAAATCAGTAATATCCCAGGCAACTATGGAAGTTTCCAGTACCTCGACTAATGAAAAACAATAACCTTGTAGTTCTGAGGAAAACTTTTGAGTTTTCAGAAAAAGAGAATCCTGAAGTGAGGTGTGAACAGGGTTTTTTCAGTAAGAAATCCAGCGTCTTAGGGCTGACTTTGGTGAAAGCTTGTGTTGCTTGCGATTTGGGTGGATAACCAATTGAAACACGTGTTACACTTACCTTACAAGAAACCAAGCATTGAAACACGTGTTTCAATTGACTACTCACCTAAATCACAAGCAAAGCAAGCAACGCAAGGTTTAATGAAAATTAGCCCTTACAGATTAGACTAAACTACCAGAGATAAGAAAGCAGTAGATCAAAACAGTATAAACGTTCAAAAATACATTGCTCGAATCCTGAAAGCAAATAGTAACTTCCACGAAATATGCCATGTTTTACCCACTTTTTCTATTTGTCAATTATGGGTAGCAATTCCCGTTCAATGAGAATATATCCCATTTCTGCA
Source organism: Lepisma saccharinum (assembly GCA_022664845.1). NCBI lineage: Eukaryota > Metazoa > Arthropoda > Insecta > Zygentoma > Lepismatidae > Lepisma > Lepisma saccharinum. The sequence continues at coordinate 6,412 of JAGDQP010062080.1, forward strand.
AATAATACGTGATGCAAATGACGGCAGTAAACACCTGATCAGAATTGCATGTTTAGTTTTCTCTTTCTATGTACGTGAGAATATCACACTAGAACTGAAAGCTGAGAACTTAGAACAACACAAAAGAAATCTCTCGGTGTTTTTTCAGCATTACTCTGAAACATTCCTAAATATGATACATTACTGGACATATCAATGAATGTACTCACTATTTTCTATGAACTATCGAATACATACTTTGGTATACTTTATTTTTATATGGGTCAGTCTAGTAACTTTGGACTTCGGCCCGTCACGATTCGCCTGTAGCTGTTAAAATCCACACCCATGCCTCTGTCGGGACACGAACCCGGAACCTTCGAGCCGATGGCCTACCGCCGGCCGGCTATCGAATACATTTTGAACAACATATTCATTCTGAATTTATTTTAAGGTATGTAGGTAACTATGGGTCAGGTTGTATGGATGATGATGGGTGTAATTGATGGTATGAAGAAACTATGAGGAAATGGGAGCACCCCGAGAAAACCCACGAACATGGTGTTTGTCCACCACAAAGTCCACATGGCATGAACAGGGATCTATCCAAACAAAGTACTCATACAAGTATCTAAATTAAACATTCTTTTTTAAAATAAGGTTACTTAAAAATATGCGAAAGTTTCAAATAATTATAGCAAAATATTTTGAAATATTTGATTATCTGTGTACAGATTTCCATCTCGTTTCAAAGAGAACAACTAAATACGGGATTTTGGTTATTTAAACGTTATATATGCCGTTACAATGCATCTCTAATTGTTTGTCATGGACCCTTATACGATCAATATTATATTGATCCTGTTGATGTAAGACACCTTATATACTTTAGTCTCTAGAAGCAAATGTTCTAATGGCTGCGCTTTCTGACTTAAGCACTGACGACCGACGAGGCATGCACGTTTGAGTCATGCTGTCAATCATATTAATTAGAGGTGTTCCAGGGTCCTCGTTAGTTTTACCAGGCGCATGACAGTATAGTAGTCAGCCACAAGCATTGATCACTGCTTCTTTTTCATTGCTTCCACAAGGTTACCCTTTAAGATATGTTATTTCTCCGAGATGTGACGGGCTTAGGCCACAGCGGATGTACAACAATAGGTGTAAATTTAAAAATCGTACACACACATACATTATATATATATATATAAAATCACAGCCATATTCAATCCACCAGTGGATGAGACCTCTCCCCGAAGGGAGGAGTTGGTCTACTGCTCCCACGCTGTCCAGACGGATTATATATATAAATATACAACGTAACTCGACTATTGCAACATAGGTTATAACAGCACCTTGCCTATAGCGTCAGGTATTCTGTGGTACCAACATATACTTCATAACCACTTATAGCTCGGTTACAACGACATTCGGACTTATAACGACACAATTTTTCAAGTCCCTTGGGTATTGTTATAATCGAGTTCTACTGTATATATCGATCTAGCGAGAGAGAGAGAGATAGAGAAAGTAGCACAGAGTAATAGTGCATGTATCAGAGGCAAGAAAGTACTATTAGAAACAAATAAACAAATCTGACTGTTTAAATGAACAAGACAGATGTCAATTCAAAAAGGTTTCGGCGTATATATCTTTCGAAATCAAGATATTATAATCGTCAAACATATAGCGTGAAATATGAGATAACAAGCGCAATTGTTTCTATTACCGTGTATGGAGGAGATACTGATTTTCAATCACCCCCCCACCCCAGAGAGCGAATGAATTAATTATTTGTATATTGTGACTAACTAAAGGGCATTGTAGTTGATATTTTTCCTAACTATTTTGTGAATTATCAAGTTTCATAATTTTCAAGTATATAGGTTTGTTCCACAATATTTCTCTCTGTAGTGCTTGATATCGTAGGCACACAAGTTTTCCTTCTAACCCAGTTACACAAATATTATTGTACAAAATAACAAGTTAACTCAGTGCAAGTCTCAATTATTCATGTTTCAATTTTGAATTACAAAGCTTTACATTCCAATTTCATGAAGGAAGATAAAATTACTTTGACACAAACGATCTGTCTCTGAATTTCCGTTCAATGCTTTGTAATCAACCGGTCGAGCGATCAATTCCCGGGGGTGACGTAGTAAATGCAGTTGGTTGGGTGAAACAGAGAAACAGGTGTTGTCGCTAACAGGTACGAAATGATTAAAGTGAAAAGTAAAGTAAAAGACACATTCTGTCGGATGCTTTCTTTCTAATATCATCAATCATTATAGTGCCATTCTTCTTACATTTATTACAAGCGACGCCATTGGGAGAGAATCGTAAAATTTTGTTTAGTTCTTCCATCCGTCTGTAACGCAGGCTAGCTTCGCAATAAATATAAGTAAAGACAAACTGACTTCAGATTGATAATATACCTTGATTCACCGTACTGCGTTCAATCTGATGATACTACAGCCTTTATTTACAGGATTTTTGTACTATGCAAACACTTTATTTTAATTAATTTATTTATTTATCAAGTTCCAGATAGGTTTATAATTGCCATTTGACAGCAAAACTAAATAACATTACTACAAAGAATATAACATTAAACTACAAAATAACACCTAACATATCAAGTAGTACAAATAACAAGACGATTATAATACATAAGAGAAATAACTAAGGTATTTGTAATTATCTCTAGACAAAAGAATCTTTAGATCCAAAATTATTAATAATCCAATCAAAATTATTGTACACGGTTATTAGTCTATATAATAAGGAGCGCTCCAGTATAATTAACCTAGGCATTGGAGAATGGAACAGGTTATTACTTCTGGTTTTCCGTAAAGGAGCACGGAGTTAAAATTTAAAATATTATGTCTCTATTTCTGAGCTTTCCGTTAAGTATATTGCACATTGTATAAGTACATCATATCTACCGGCCTGCGACGTGAAGAGGGAACATGGAGGCCAAGAACGGATAACAACTCGGGTTTGCTTAAGCTGCTCTTTCTTTCTTTTTTTGGCTATACCAAGAAGGAAGTTCACAACAGAATAAATATGAGGTAGATTAGAAACACTACCAATGTTCCAAATTGAAGAGCAATATTCAATTCTAAGAGAGATGAAGATTTTGCAATATAATGAATGAAAGTCCGTAATTTCAGTAAATCTCCAGAGAAGACCAAATAAGCGCATGGAACTGTTATTTATAAAGTTCACGCAATCAAATATTTGTACTTATATTTTATCGCTCAAATTTTCCGTTATATACAACCCCGAGATCATTTTGAGAGGAAACTTTAGCGATTGGATTATCTCCAGTGAAATAGGTAGATGGAATTTGATTATTCTTTAAAGAAATACACCAGTGTTCAAAATTAAAGCAAAGCGAAGCAATCTCTACAGAAGTAATATATTTCATGAAAGACTTGGTGTTAGAGGAAGGTATACAACAAAACAAAACTGCAAAGAAACAGCATCTATACTTGAAAAATAAACTATAGAGTTCAATCTCACGGTTGCAATATCACAAACTGATACAAGCGAGAATTATAATAATAAGAATAGAAAACAAAGTAAAGTAAGAAACCCCCAAAATGTAGCTTAATAGGGTGTATGATCACCCCTAGCAGTGATAGACAGAAGTCTGAAACAATGGTGCATACTACGTATAGGTGCAGCGAGAAGATCTTGTGGCAGTAGCTCTGACTATTTGCGTGGAACTATTGTGAGAGCATCAAACGAGATGGTTGGCCGTGATCGCGAAGTAACTCGCCTTGCTAGGTTGTCCCACACATGTTCAGTTAGATTTAAGGGAGGGTAACGCACTTGCCAGTCT
>JAGDQP010062081.1:0-11933 GCA_022664845.1 Lepisma saccharinum
ATTGAGCATGAAGAAGTTTCAATACGGTTCTCAAACGTATTGGCTTGCTTTCATTTAATGAGCTATGCCAATACTTCCCAAACTTTCCAGTTCGTGGACTCCTTAAAAAAAAAAAAAAAAAATGAAACTTCACGGATCCCCTCTGAATTTTGAAATGAAACAAACGGTAAATATGTTATAAAAATTATAATATCCATAACATCAAACACATTTTAATGTGAACAATGAAGCTAGTTTTGGAACAATAAGTTCTGCAATGTTCAGTTTAATGTCTAATAATTTCAATATTAAGTTACGCTCAACTTCAAGTTTATTTATTAACTTTGATTTCAAATACGTGGGTTTGGGAGAATGAGGTTTCACATAAATAAGTAGTGAAGGAACAGAGTTAGGCACTTCAAAGCTTTTCTTGAAAGTTCAGGATAGTCAGCCATGAGAATGACATATAACTAGTTGTAATTGTGAAAACTAATTTTAATGAACTGTCAGTTGAAAGTCCTGCCAAAGAATCATCATCTTGTAGAGTAAGAAACATACTGGTTGATAGTCCATCAGCAAATGGGTTTCTCATCCACAGGTCACTTCCTTCCATCACCGGAAAATACCCTCTTAGCTACAAGTGTAGTTGCTCCAAATGTTGAGGATCTTTGGAACGTTTTCTCCTGATATCTGGATGAAATCTGACATTGAAGGAAATTGCTCGAGGATTGGAAAGTCTAATCTCTGAATCCAAAGCTTCAGTTATTTATATCATTCCGTCGGTTTTATCTCGAACCAGGAAAATAGTGATGCTAGGATCCTGCAGGCTTAAATTGAGTACATTCAGATGGTTGACAGCAAGGTAAGTTCAAAATCCAGTTAAAGCCTTTAAGGTCGAAGTTAATAGTCAAACAAAACGAGTTCCACCTTAAGATCAACTAATCTGCTCAATATCCTTCCTCGGGAAAGACATCTTACTTCACAGTACATTAATAACTACTTGAGGCTACTCCCCATTTCTTTACAGATTATCCCAAATCAAGAATTCAAAGGGCGTATTAATAAAATCCACAATCCGAACTATCTCCAACCGACCGGGTAACCGTGCGGCCTAAGACTTTAGGTCAACGACTCGAAGGTCCCCGGGTTCGAATCCCGGCAGGCGTATGGATGTTTATAGCTTTTAACTGGCTGTAAATGGGCGAATCGTGACGAGCCAAAGTCAAAAGTTACTACACTGGCCCATATAAAAATAAAGTTTACCAAAATTTTACCGAACTACCTCGTCAAGGCCACTCTTGAGTTCTGGTGGCATCTTCGATCTTTACTGCTATTGCCTGCCTCTCTGTGGATACAGCAATGAACCCACACTCCAAATGATTCTACAGTTTTTATCATAGTAACCAGTCCATGATTTTCCCACACATCCATCTTTCTCCGTCACTGCTAACGCTTACACATTTATTCCAATTAATACCACTGTCAACCATGAACTCGTTCGCAATATGAAACAATTCTGCTTATGTTTTATGTGATGGTAGATGTTTACAAAAAGAAAATGCTCACGCAATTTATTTTCATAACCATAACGGATGAAAACAATTAAATTTACATTATTCACAGTCTGGATAGGAAACAACATGTTCAATCTTTCTTCTGTTTATCAATGTCTTCCTAATATTTTCAGCGATTTTATCTATTCCTCTTCTTACTCTCGTAATCAAACTGAACTCAAGTATTTACTGCAAGTATGTATTTACATCATCTGTTTGTACCAAGGGTGTTCTAATAGAGGATACGCTTATAACTATCTCATATCCAGCGAAAGGGTGGCGCCAATAGTTCATGTAAGAAGACTTAACAGACGTTTGTTAAGCGGATATACAAGAAATTGGACCAATTTAATCATCTCCTTGAGATGTTTTGAAATTTCAAATGGCTAGCTAGGTTCTCAGTCTGTGATGATTCAGTAGTGTTGCTGACGAGACGAGATTTTGGCTGTCTCGTCTCGAACATGTCTTGTCCAGAGAGTGTCTCGTCTCGAAAAAACGTATATTTTACATTACGACAGCTCTATCTCGTCTCGTTTTCTACAGCAATTTTTTCTGTCTCGTCTCGTCTTGTGGCAACACTAGATGTTTGTGAATGAAACAAAGAAAGCGTGTATCATTTCTCAGACGAATTTTTTGTTCGTACCCTCCATTCATGGGGAACCACTTGTGACACACACGATATTTGATACATTAATATTTCATATAATTGAATATTTGCAATTTCCTAATATTAATGTATAGGCTATGTCTGAACTCGTATATTTTAGTACTCTATTTAAGTACTTTAAGTGCCTATTTCTTCGATGACGTTCGTGCTCCAGAGCACTTTTTTTTACTCACAGGACGAGAGCACCAAATGTCATCAAGAGAGCACTATGGTGCTCGCAAGCACCAGGTATAGAGAACGCCTGTTTTAAAAGTATGAAGTAATTAATATCAGTGTAGCAAGTTTCACAATTTATATCTTATGGGATATTTGTTTTTTACCCTTTTCCAACAAATTTCACCTTCTGCATTAATTTTATTTTATTTATTTATTTCAGCAGGCGAGGTTCAGCTAATAGCTGTTCTTCCACCTAACCCTTGTCAAATCATACAAATGAAAATACACATACAATAACTGAAAAAAAACAAAAAAAAAAAAAAAACACGCACACACAATACAAAATAGAAACGTACATAAAAGTGCCTTAGTTACACAACACTATAAAAACATATGAAAGTTAAATATCATTGGTAGAAGAGCATAGTCTTTGCTGATTAAGCAAATATACACTTATTAGAGGAGTTTAAAATTGATTTAACATTTTTGCACATGTAATTGCATTTGGCAAGGAATTCCAAGATTTCGCAGCTGATACAGAAAATGATCGAGTTGTTTGTGTGAGTTTGTATCTTGGAACATCATATGTTGTTGACCTATTACGTGTAACGTACTTATGGATAGCTAGACCTAGAGATAAGTTTTCCGTGGAGATAAGCGGGTGTTATCTTGTGAATGATGTTGTGAATTGTGCAGCAGAAACGAAAGATTACTGCTGAAGATGACGATTTCTGGGCTATTGCCAATACCCTTTTTTCTTCTTATTATTATTATTCTTTTATAACATAATAATCTGCCAGGAACACTAATGTCTCTTCTAACAAGGCAAATGCATTTTTAACAGCTATTCATTAGTGTATTCTACCTTCATCACATTTAACGAATGTACCGTTCAGTGCGTAAATAACAAGATGGGATTCTTCTTCAGATAAGCCTACAACCATTAAACATTTACTTTTCCATGTCATTACGCTCGCTCCATCACGTTATATTAATTATAGTTATATCACGTGATCGTACAAAATATTGAAATGAATGTATTTGTCTTTCGTATTCATTTTTTCGCTACTCTTTCTCTTCATATAGCATTTTCTTTTTAGTATTGTAATTGTATTTGTGTCTAATAGTGGGATGTACATTTGTATTGTGGGATGTACAATTTAATAAATAAATAAACAAACAGTTTCTTCTGTTTATAGCCGATCTACTGTTTATCATCTGCAATGTCATCTTCACATACGGTAGAACAGAGGTAGAGCGTTCAAATTTTGTATAGATACTGACTAACATACTGCGAGTAGTCTTCTTTATAGGTAGTATCTTTAAACGCGAACCTTTAAAGTTCCCATAAATTTAATAATGAAATATTTCGAATTCTTAATCAGCCAGAATTTCGGTAGGCTATACGGATACATCTTGGCGTGCTGTGGAGTTTAGTTAGATCCAAATACAGAACTTCTCAACGGGAACCAGAGAAATTTGACTCTCTTATTTTTTCATTATTATTATTATTTCATTAATAGACCTACCTGTTTCAGCTAGTTTCTTCTTGAAACAAAGCAATCGACATATATCACATCTTCTTAAGGTGACACAGCTGAAAATTATCTCCTCCCCCCCGCAGTGTTGGCACAAGTCTATCTATTATATCGGTGACCGGTAGATAGAAGAAGTGCCTTCCCGTTTGACCGATTTTAAATATAGCTTCTCAGGTAAAATGTCACTTTTTTTTTCGTCCTCTTCCAAAATTATACTCTTTTTTTATTATTATTATTTATTTATTTCATTTGTGTCCGGTTTCCTGGAGAAGGTGCAAATATTTATTTACCTTTAGAATGTCGATTATCAGCCAAAAAGAGACGTAACGATGTTAAGTAAGTTCTAGTTTTGTTAATTTAGAAGACCGTCCTATTACTTTCAATGAAGGTATCAATACTTCATAAATATATAATTCCCAAAGGCTGCAACATTTACCGTCGAGCAGTAAAGGTACGTTTCCTCCAAGCGTTTGTAACGTGTGACGCTGAGATGAAGACGATCAGCGGCGTACGTGTACCTAGTCAATGTCACTGTTTTCCTAAACGCGAAGAACGCAGTGACATTTAATTATAGGCGGGGAATAGGCCGCCTCCGCCTCTGAGCGTCGAGAAAAAGTGCACATAATGACTTTATTTTAGTCATAGATTCGTTACAAGATTTGTTGGAAATTTGTAAATAAAGTTTGCCATAAGACCTCAGCAAAGCAAAAAGAGGAAGCTTGAGAACTCAAAAGAGAATGTTGATTTTTAAACGCCTTCTGTATTACAAGAAAACACGATCATCACGCACTACAGACGTTAAAAGCAGTAGCATCGACCTAAAACCAAATAATATCATCGGTCTATTTTAATTTTATGGTCTTGAGGCATTTATGGCTCAGGCCAGGAGAGGATAGGGGAAATGATACAGAAAGGAGTCAGTCAAGGCCTAAGTTAAATGTACCATCCCGATATTTGCCTGATGTGACTGAGGAAAACCTCTGTGAAAACCTCAGGTCAGGATGATCAGCCGCTAGTATCGAACAAAGACCTCCCGAATGTAAAGCCAACGAACGCTCTACCGGCAGCTCGGGTATCACCGGTCTATCAGAGTATACCTGAAGCTTGCTGTTCGTTTTTTTTATATTATGGTCGGGTTATTCCGTAAACTGGTTCTGTGTAGTTTCCTCTGCGGTGCTCAAGGTTAAAAAAAAGATGTATGAACTATTCGGGTATTCTGCAGATGTGTTTATGAAGATGTGATTTCAAGGACATCTTTTTCCATTTTGTCAGATATTATTTGCCAAAGTTTATAATTTACAATTATTCTTTTCCAACCTTTGGGAATGTTGGTGTCCGTTGTCAGGCCCGTATTAATTAGAGTAATCGCTCCAGGGCCCCGCGATCAAGGAGCGCCCCCAAAGACTTTTTAAAAATTACTTAAAAAAAACAAAACATTTCACCACAAAAGTTTAAAAAAATGACGTGACTCACTCCTATGTAATTTAGAGACCTTTTTGAAAATATTGAGAGAGTGCTCGCATCATAAATATAACGTAACATTTATTTTCCCGCTGCAGGGCCCGCAATGGTCTTAATCAGGCCCTATCCGTTGTCAAAGCTTTCGGTGCCTAAACCTAAGAGCTTTACTAGTTTCATTATAATAATCCACAAATATTCAACGAATGTCTCAATGCTGGGCCAATTACTTATGTAATGCAGAACTATATTTCAGATTGACAGATATTCAGTAAAAACCACAATTCTGAGACAGATATTCAGTAAAAGCCACAATTTTGAAACGTCTTATAGAATTTCCACTCGAGTCACTACATTATATTTGCTGACTTTTATATTTTGCGAAGAGGACATTTTTGTCATTGGTAAAAAATAACAGAGACATCTCTAAGGGCGTATTCATCAGACAGTTTTAATAATTGATAGAAATATACTCACAGTTCCTGTGAACACTCCCCGTTTTGTAGTTCGTTACTCACTGATCAAAATAAAGCACACGCAGTCACACACATTCGCGGGCGTTCTGCCTGACAACACGAATGAACGCCCCGTAGAAACTTCGAGTCTGCGACTGAAGCTTTCTCTTGAGTCTTGAGTGGGAGAGGAGAGGGACAGAGAGAGAGAAGAGAAGATGCATCAGTAACCATGAACTCGGTTCGCCAGCGTTGTTAGCACAGACACACACACTCACGATTCCATTTCATGCAATTGAGCCTGAAGCGGAAAAGGAGTTTCCTTCCTTGTTCTCTATTGTTGTCGAAGTGTCTTCGTAGTCAGGGTTACCAGACTGAAATATCCTAAGGGAAGTTCGAAAGAAAGGACAAAGAAGGACATCGTCATGATCATCAGTGTTCTTCAACCATCTTGATCCATCCTGATTTAGTGCTTTCCTCTTTGTCCTAGGATATGAGTTATCTCCTTAAATACTGTCAAGAAATTACATATATTTCTTCCTCTTTCTCTTTTCCCTTCAACTATCTTTAACTGCATCCTTCAATCGGCAATCTCTGCGTAAACAATGTCTTAACCAATTCATTTTTTCTCTTTATCTCAATTATTGTTCGTCTCTTGCCTATGTACACTTCCACATTATGTCAAAAACACTTTTGGGACAGGATAATCTCCAGAAAGTGTCCGGGGACAGTTTTGAAGTTACTATTAGCACTTCTTTAAGGTAAAGTCTTCGTATTCATGATTGAAGTTCCAAACAAACTTTAGTTCCAGCAGTTTTTGTTCCTTTTTCCTGCATTCAAGTTTGAATAATCGACGTAAAAGGAAAAAGGCAGGAAAACATACTTGGATTTCGCACTAAGCGTTTCGCAAATGCTGTTCCATTTTATTAGCAACTCATGTTCAAATCTAGCTGGAGCCGTAACGTTTTTTTTTCTTCCAGTACCGAAATCAACACCGTGTGTTGTGTTGATTTAACACACAAAAGTGGTAGTCACGCTGAGACACCGCATTATGTTGAATTAACACAGCTAATTTTTACTGTGTAGGCCAGCGTCTCCAAAGTCGAGGGTTCGAGTCCCGCCTGGAACATGTATGTTTGTGGATTTTAATGAGCATTGCACTCATATAAACGTGACGGGCAAAATCAAAGTTACTAAAATGTCCCGTACAAAATTATTGCTTTTGATTTTTTTAAATCTACTTTTGTTGTTCATGTTCAAAAGGCCATGAAGAGTGTAAAAGTAAGGGGGTACTTGTCGTCACAAACGAGCGATCGTATAATTCGTCAACGTTTGAATAGTCATTGTATTCTTATGCGTCCAAACGAAACGATTCTTTCTTATTATCAACTATACTGTGATACGCAATTCTCTTGAACTTGATTTCCCCCCATCTTTTTTGACTACTGATAAATCTAGTCTAGACTCAAAGGACCGACCCCAAGGGCAGACCTCGAGGGCCATATGTGGTCTGTGGATCATAGTTTGAGGAACGCTGCTCTAGAATATTCTGACAATATCCAAAAAATGATAAAGCATTCAAAATATATTCGTAAAACATGCCTGGAATATGCAAGCAATGTCTCTCACATACGCGTTTATCCCGAATATCCAGTTTCTCGTAGAAATTTCTGTTCAACACCAGAGATATTCTAGCAATATTCCAGTGTCTCAACGGGAATATTCTTATCATATCTTTATGCTGTGAGAATATCTGAACTTTCTAGAGATTTCCTCATTTCGTAACTTTTGTTTTGCAGGCGACTTCTAACTTCTCTTTTTGGACTACATAGAACCTGTTCTGTTTTCTCTTTCAATGCAAATGTTTTGCATTCATTTTTCTTGTTTCCATCCATAACTCATTTCGCTTTCTTTACGTTTCTGTCCCTGGAGAATGAGCGGTCTTCTAATCATTGGATCCAGGGTTTCATTCCTGGAGGAACCATATTAAGTGTACTGATTCGGAACCCACCTTAACCTGTTGGCACCGTACTCAGGATGTTATGCAATGAAAATCAATGGCAAACCACTATAGATACACCATGTCCAGAAATTAATCGTAAATCTACCTCCAGGCAGAACCACGTTATTCAAAATCTTTATGTTTGGTCTTTTTCCATGTTCTTCACAACTCCTTCTCAGATCTTCCAATATCTACAGTCGCCGCGACGTACCAACCGACCTAGTCACTGGGAAACAAGACACATAGCAGACGAAAACACCTCTGCCATTGACTGTTAATAATCTAATGCAATAGAAAATATTCCCACTGCTGCGCATCAAGTATACGTAAAATGTTGCGTCTGTAGTAGTTTATCAGCTGTGTAACTCCATATCATAGCAAAACAGTTTTTCAGGTCATGGTTTGTTGCAATTTTAGAAGAAGAAGAAAGCAGGGAGTAATAATTGTGACTATGAAGGTGTTGCATGAGCGACGAAATTGGCAACGGCGCAGTCACGTGACTGACTGACTTGTAAGTGGAATCAGACCGCGAATAAGTTTAGAACATCTATCGTTACCTCATTCTTCAGTCTCCACGAATAAAACAATTTCAGCTTCGAGTGTACGCTTAAAAAAATTAAGGATTCGATTCTGATATCTAGGAAATCACAGTTCATTTGTCTTTCATGATAATTATAGAAAATCATACTTTGTTAAATTCTCGTAAACAAAATTTCCAGATTATTCCATGCTTCATGACAAATTTCAGTGTCCTTCTGTAAATATAACCTTATTTAGAAATCCCCTAATTGGATATTTATTAAGCATATCACTAGCATAATCCTGTTTTTTTTTTATCTCTCTCTCTCTCGAAATATGAATGATAACCAAATATCTTCCACATCTCCTCTCGACCCATCAGTTCCAGAACTAATGAGAAAGAGTATGATAGCAATACCGGAAACTTCTTACAGCGAGAAGTTTAAATGTACGGTAATACTTTATAATACAGCGGACACTATTTAATTTGAACTCCGAGCGAATATGAAAAAAATAATCGAATTAACAAAACCATATGGCCTGCCTGAGCTTTAAATGCCTAAAGGACATAAAAAATTAATAAATTCATGCATTAATATAGAGAAACAATAAAACAAAACTACTTATTAGTGTCTAAACAAAAAAATACTTAATTTGCAGTAGACCTTGCATTAAAAACTTATGCATTTTGTTAGTGGTCTTGTAGTGCAAGCAAAAACCATTCATATCATAATAATTAAGCTACCAGTATAAAATGAAAAGATATTTTAAATAAGTACAATGTGCTGTACTAACACAGGAAATCGCATACACATGTGACAACATCGTTTTCACTTAAACAAGTTCGTGATTCTTGTTTGCTTCGGTTTGTTTATTTTTACACGGTTAAAAAAATCTTTAATTTCATTTATTGCGTAAACTTCCGGGCACTTAAGAAGACTTTCATATATTTTTTTTGTGTGTGTTCTTACAAATCATTGACTAATGGAGGATGGTATTAACGGTGTAGATCACCCGTGCCATCTTGGTATGACCTTTTCATTGATTTACATGGAATTGTTTTACTAGTCTTATGTCTCTCAGGAGCGTAATTTTTAACTTCTGTTTTTGCCTAGTGTTTCGTCATGTTTTCTTTGACTCATGCTGTTTTATAAAAATGTAATATTTTACACACGAACAGTGTAATTTCCCGTTGACATGATTGTGATTTATATGGTAAGCTATTAATAATACATTAGACTCATATATTTGAAGAAACTTCACAAACCAAAACTCTACAAGAGTCAAAATAACCACTAAGGTAAATTTCGTGAAAGCGGAACTTGAATGCTCTACTTCTGAGAGACTTAAGACGAGTAAAATGATTCCTATGTAAATCAATGGAAAAGTCATACCAAGATGGCGGAAGTGATCTACACCGTTAAGGGACGTACGGCACACAAAACGAGGTGGACAATCCCAGACTGTCTCTGTAGAGCTGTAAATAAGTTGAAACTGCATTTTTCTGTTTGTTATCTGAAAATCAAATGTAATAACAATAACAAATAAGTAGATAAAAGTTATCCATAGTGGAAAACGTGTTACGGCTATTAAACATACTAGCTTCCTTGTTGAACATATAAATGTTGTCTCATTCATTAGTAGCCTCACTTTAGAGCTTAAGCATCCCATCGAAAAGCAAGCGCTAGATAGTTAATTAGTCTAGCTCTAAGGTCCATTATGAAACAAGGAAAACTACATTCAGTCCAAAGTTTTCCTTATTCTGCGTAATATACGTGAATACTATATTTTCTGAAATGATACAAAATACAGACTAAGACAGAATTTTTTGGAAGAATGTGAATATTGTCAGTAATATAAGGAAGTTTTCTTCCAGGCGTACAAATGTTCAACTCAGTGGATAACTGTTATAAACTCGTTTCAATGATATATTTTTTTTAAATTACCGTGTTAACAAGGCTTAAAAAGAATAAATAAATAGCTAATTACTATTGTATTAATTTTCTTTTGACAATTTGGAATATGAAATAATTTTCTGAAAACAACTTGATCATTGGTTAAATGGTCTCTCCACCGAGGTTTCTCATAATTACTATAGATGGTTGTTGTAATACAATATTATTATTATTATTATTACAACAACAATATAAGTCATTGAACTATGTAAATTATTGTTTATAGTACCGATGTTTACAAGTAATTCAACTATAATTATATTCTGTAAGTAAAGATATATATATATATATATACGAGATAGACATTCGAGATAGACAGACAGACATTCGAGATAGAACTAAGCAACAGATTCAGCGCCTTGGAAGAGTTAGAGGATGAAGAAGACATCGATAGCAGAAATAAAATATTGACTGAGATAATAAGAAAAACAGCCAAGGAGATAGCAGGTACCAGAAAGAAAAAAGAGAGCAAAATCTCAGAAGGAACTAAGCTCTTGATGAAGAAAAGAAGGGAAATGAAAGAAGAGGAAAATTGCATAAAGAGGATTGAGTACATAGAACTAAATAAAACCGTAAGAAAGAAAATAAGAGAGGATGTACGAAGATATAACGAAAATCTTGTTAAAAATACAATCGAGGAAAACAAGAGCCTGAAGAAAGCCAAACAGCAGCTCATGATAGGGAAAAAGCAAATAATTGCAGTTAAGAGACCAGACGGGACCGTAACACGAAATAAGGAAGAAATTATAAACATATTTCAAAATTTCTACACAGAATTGTACTACTCCGAGGAAGAACTAGGAAATGAAGATTCAGAAGAAATTGATGTTGATGTCCCAGACGTAATGAAAGAAGAAGTGGATAAAGTACTTCGAGGGATGAAGAACGGAAAATCACCAGGAGAAGATGGACTCACAGCAGAGATGTTTAAATGGGGAGGTGAAAAGATGAAAGAGGAAGTTGCTAAATTATTCTCGATGTGCTTGAGGAAGAGAGAAATACCCAGAAGTTGGAACAATGCCGTTATC
The DNA here is from genome assembly GCA_022664845.1 of Lepisma saccharinum. Classification (NCBI taxonomy): domain Eukaryota; kingdom Metazoa; phylum Arthropoda; class Insecta; order Zygentoma; family Lepismatidae; genus Lepisma; species Lepisma saccharinum. The sequence goes on from JAGDQP010062081.1 coordinate 11,308, forward strand.
ATTTTGTTGTACAAGAAAGGGGACAAAGAACGCGTAGAAAACTACAGACCAATTAGTTTACTGTCAGTCCTATACAAAATGTTCACCAAAGTTATTTTGAATCGTATTGAACAGGACTTGGATTTTAATCAGGGAAGGGAACAAGCCGGATTTCGTCGTGGATTTAGCACAATGGACCACATACAAACATTGAATGAAGTTATGGAAAGGACTAATGAATATGAACTTCCATTATGTTTGGGATTCATAGATTTTGAAAAGGCTTTCGATTCGGTCTCCTTGTCAGCAGTACTTAAATCACTTGAACATCAAGGCATCGAAAGTGCATACATCAAGTTACTGCGAAACATTTACTCGACTGCCACTTCTGTCATTAGGCTGCATCAAGACAGTGAAAAATTTAAAGTTGGAAAAGGGGTAAGGCAAGGAGATTCAATTTCTCCGAAACTGTTTTGTGCGGTCCTGGAGAGAGTGTTCCAGAATTTAAACTGGGATGAAGTTGGAATTAAAATTAATGGCGAATATCTTCATCATTTACGGTTCGCTGATGATATAGTCCTGTTTGCTTCAAGTGCAGAAGAACTACAAACCAGAATGGAAGAACTGAGTAACGAGAGTTCGAAAAT
>JAGDQP010062082.1:0-11933 GCA_022664845.1 Lepisma saccharinum
CGCCATATTGAACAAGCCAACCTACTTAATGATTTCCTCACCTTTGCCCGTAACCTCAGGTTGCACTACCCCTGGCCCACTCATCTTGACACCTCTCAGATCAGAACCTCTGACACCGAAACTCATCCCAGCCTCCATAAATTCCTTCATCCCTCCAGTAAGGATCCCCCCCTCAACCCTCCTAACCACTCAGTTGAACTGTGCATTTCCTTCACCTCCAAATAAATTGCTCACCCTGGCTTCACTGACATGTTCCTATCACATCACAGCCTCACAACTGCAGAACGAAGAGTTATCTCCAATCTTCGTTCTCATCCAACCATCATTATCCGTCCGGTTGACAAGGAGCCATGCGACCACGGTAGTCATGAACTACTTACTCTGACTACCAATCCGAAGCCCTCAAACTACTTTCCGATCCTACCTTTTACCGTCCCCTCGAGGAAGATCCCACCCAATCCTTCCTTAATAGGATCCGCACCTACCTTCAAGCGCATGGACCCAATGAGGGGCTGTCGCGTTCCACTGTCTCTACACTCTGTCCTGACACTCCCAGAACTTCTAAATTTTACCTACTTCCCAAAATCCATAAACCTGGTAATTCCGGCAGACCCATAGTTTCCAGAATTGGCTCTCTCACTGAAAGAAACTCCGTCTTCCTTGACCATGCCATCTCCAACAGTTTGTCCAGGCTCTCGCTTCCTACATCAAAGATACCAACCACTTCCTCTCCACAATCCATTCTATCTCTGATCCTCTCCCACCTGACACCATCTTAGTTACAGTCGACGAGACGTCACTGTATACCAACATACCCCACACCCATGGCCTCGCTGCTCCTGAACACTTTCTCGCCACACGCATCAGTTCTCGTAAACCCAGTACACCATTTCTGTTTCAGCTAGCCCAGGTTGTCCTCACCATGAACAACTTCAACTTTGAGAACCACAGTTTCCTGCAAATCAAAGGCACATTCATAGGCACTAGCATGGCCCCTTCCTACGCCAACCTTTTCATGGGACGCCTGGAGACCCAACTCCACACCTCTCAAACCTTTCACCTGGCTTCGCTATATCGACGATATTTTATTGATCTGGACCCACGGACAAGATTCTCTGGAAACATTTCTGCGAAATCTCAACTGCACCTTTCCTGTCAAGTTCACCTAGTCCTTCTTGAGGGAACACGTAGCTTTCCTTGATGTGGATGTCTGGCTCAAGAACAATCGACTTGAGACAGGCGTTCACATCAAACTTACCAACAGTATGCAGTATCTCCATTTCAACAGTTCTCATCCATACCATACCAAACTCTCTCTTCCATACGCTCTTGCTGTCCGGGGCTCCCGCATCTGTTCTCTGATGACCTGCTCCAAAACTATTTCAGTCCCTCTCCTCAGCTCTCACTAACCGTGGATATCTCAAACACCTCACCCGTAAACAATTGGCCCGTGCCCGTGATAACCCTAACTCCAACTGACCTCCCCGCGTAGCTCCCTTCGCTCCCAATCTTCTCGCCCAGTACCACACCAGCATTCACGCCCTCTAAAAGCTCATTAAACTAGCACACCCCATATTCACTGCGTCACCTGAAACTGAAAGAGTTTTCCCGTCATGTCCCAAAATAGTCTACCGCAGACCTCCGAATCTCAACACGATTCTCACCAGAACTGAACCAATCCCGCCCCCTTTCCCCAAACCTGGCATGTGTAATAGACCCCGCTGCAAAACTTGTCCTATTTTTAATCGTACATCCTGTCACTCACAAGACGTACTCTTTCCGACACTCCGGTAGTTGCGTATCTTCCAACCTCGTCTATCTCCTACTCTGTAACCTTTGTTCCGCCTTCTACGTTGGCGAAACCCAAACTACTCTAACATACCGTATGAACAACCATCGCTACTCTTCCAAATCTTAACTTCCGCACATCACCATACCTGAACACACTTCCTATCATGGCTGTACCTTTGACGAAACCTTTCGAGTCAGAATCCTGAAAGTCCTGAACCCAGACCCTGCCAGAGTAAGAAAGAGATGGAAGCAGACGTACATCTCCATCCTTTCCTCCAACCATGAACCTGGCCTTAACTACCTGTAACTCCTTGCAACGCAGTGACGTAAACATATATATATATATAGGGCTGTAGTCGAGGGTATACGGAGGTATACACCATATACTCTCTGATTAACCTTACACATTAGCGTATGCTACGATGCGTATTACTTCAACTTTCTTTTCGTTTATTTATTTAATTCCACAACTATTCCAATGAAATCATTACGGTCAAACATTCTTGGTTGCAGTTGATCAGGAACAAATGTTGAGAAGTGCAGAGAGTACATGATGCGCGTCAGTATTTTATGTTTTCAAAAGCAAGGTAGTAGTTTAGCTTTTTCGATGTGTGGAGTAAGTTTCATTATACTATATATAGATTTATAACGGGCATAGCAAGTAGGTCTATGATGTTGACTCCAAAAGGCAAGGGATACAAGGTACATTGGCGAACAGAGAAAAGTTAGAATGGACATTGGCAACCAAAAAACGTTTGAGGTAAACTTTTATATATAACCCGAAATATATGTAACACAAAACTCATATTTTGTTCATGGACACATTAAGGTCCAAGGTTTCTTTGAACAAAATATGACAGTTCTGTGTCACACATATTTCGGGTTATATACAAAAGATTACCTAGAACATATTTTTTTGTTTGTCAATGTCACTTGAAACCCTTGGCTTCAGGAGTCGAGATAGAGAATTGTAACTGATTATTAACTGATAAAGATGTTTGGTAGTTCCAGTAGCGTAGCTAGAATTTCTTTCAGGAGGTGCCAATGAAGGGCCCAAAAAAAATTTGAGGGGACCTCCTCAAATAATACTAAAACTTAACTCACCCAAATTTTTATATATATATACACGAGCTCCTGCGTAGCCTAGTCGGTAGCGCGCTCGACTTCAGTGCGAGCGGTCCCGGGTTCGATCCCCGGTGGGGGCTCAAAAATTTCGGTGTTGACCCAGCATCGTGAGGACAATTGGGGAGCTGCTGTGAATAAAAGACAGTGGCGATCACAGTGAGAGCTTCGGCTCTCCTCTCCCAACCCGTCTGGTCAGCGTGGGAGCAGTAGACCAACTCCTCCCTTCGGGGAGAGGCCTCATCCACTAGTGGATTGAATATGGCTGTGATTTATTATATATATATATATATATATATAAAACATCTGTCATTAGACTACATCAAGAAAGTGAAAAATTTTAAGTTGGAAAGGGGGTAAGACAAGGAGATTCAATTTCTCCAAAATTGTTTTCTGCGATCCTGGAGAGTGTTCCAAAATCTAAACTAAGAAGAAGTGGGAATAAAAATTAATGGCGAATATCTTCTTCACCTACAGTTCGCTGATGATATAGTCCTGTTTGCTTCAAGTGCAGAAGAACTACAAACCAGAATGGAAGAACTGAGTAATGAGAGTTCGAAAATAGGCCTTAAAATGAACTTAAGTAAAACACAAGTAATGTACAACCAACATGCTGCAAAGAAGGAAGTGAAGATTAACGGAGAGACAATAGGCATAGTTGATGAGTATGTTAACCTAGGCCAGCTCAAAACATCGAAAGCTAAGTTGACTAAAGAAATAAATAGAAGATGTAAAATGGCGTGGAGTTCGTTTGGAACACTACGCTTTATTTTCAAAAGTAAACTACCAATGTGTCTGAAGCGTAAAGTTTAAAATCAATTTGTCTTACCCGTGATGATGTACGGTTGCGAAACTTGGACATTGAATGTGCAAACGACTCAAAGATTGAGAGTCACACAAAAAGCAATGGAGAGGTGCATGCTAGGAATAACCAGGAGGGACAGGAAAACAAATGAATGGATTCGCGCACAAACAAAGGTGAAGAATGTAATCCAGACTACGAAGATGAAGTGGAGATGGGCCGGTCACATAGCTAGACGAACAGATGGAAGGTGGACGACAAATGTACTACAGTGGATTCCTAGAGAAAACAAACGACAAAGACGACGTCCAAGTGTAAGATGGGTAGATGAAATCAAGCGTTTTTCAGGAGCTACATGGATGAGGATAGCAGCAAACCGAGATGTGTGGAAAGAACAGAGGGATGCCTTCATCCAGCAGTGGATACAAAACGGCTGATTATGATATATATATATATAAGGTAAATTTAAGACAAATGAAGGGGGAAAAAGGATAATACTTACAGAAGTTTGGTATTAGATCACACATATGCACATATAAAAAGTCACTATATTTCGTGTATTACACGTTTTCAAGTAGACAGGAAGAGAGCGAAGTTCACGTGTTCACGAAGTTCAAGTTTGAAGAGACAGTGGCGACACGTAGCGGACAAGGCATCAAAACTGGAGAACAACTGACTGCCGTAGCGCGTCGACTTCCGGAACTTGAAATAATAACTGTATAGCGTGTAAGTACAAGGTGGGATCGTGGGTGGAAATGTGTTGAAAATGCAGAGGAAAAGGGGAGCTAGAGCTATTGGAGGTTAAGGCCAGGTTTTATTTTCGCGCTCAAACCATGAATAAAGGCATTCTCCCACAGAAGGCGTGTTGAGGTGCTGGTCGTAGGGGGTAAAATGTGGATTATAGCAACCAGGAAAGATACACCAAAATTGGAATTGTGGGACTCAGTGTGAAAGGAAACTGGGGCATCCGGTTTGTTGATAGTACAGAAGTGACGATAGTTATTAATTCGAAAATTAATAGCACAACTTGTTTCCCTAACATAAAAGGCATCACAGAACTTGAAGGTTAGGATGTATATAACATTAGGGGTATGGCACGTACCCTTGGGATTGAGGATGTACCGACCACTAGCAGTATTGATAGTGATTGTAGAAGAAGTTATGAAAATGGAGCAGACCACCCCAAACCGGCGCCCAGACATGCCAGAGAACCAGATATCTTTCCCGGGTGCCATAATACACATTTTACTCCTACGAACAGCAACTCAACACCATGGAGGGCGTCTTTATTCATGGTTTGAACGCGAAAATGAATCCTGGCCTTTACCTTCAATAACTTCCCTGTTTGCTCTGCATTGTCAACACTTTTCCTTCCACAGTTCCATCCCGAATTTACAAGTTGTACAGTTGTCAACTGTTCCAAGCTCCTAAAATCCACGCGCTATATAATAGTCAACTGTTCGCCAAACTACATACGACGTACGCTACGTGGTACCACCGTCGTCTTAGCCTTTTATTCAATCTGCATATGTTCGTCTTTTCTTCTACAAGCAAAAATACGGTCATAATTTACCGAATTATCGCGAAAAACTATGTGTACATTGTGTACGTGTGTGTTTTTGTTATCCTGTTTAACAAATATGCTGTAAGTAAATTGCTAACTTTTTATCATATATTTACCTTACATATATATATATAGAAAATAGTAAAACAGGTAGAAAAACAGGATACTTACAGGGTAAATGATTGAGACAGAGTACAATAACAACACAAACATAATAGAAAAGCAGTACGTTCCGCAATTACGTTTTCAAATGGTACAAAAGAAAATAACAGAGCGGACAGGTGCGGGCGCCATATTTTGAACAGATCCAGGGTGACACTGTGGCCAGGTTATGGCGGCGGAAAAATTACTAGATGGGACGGAGAAAACACCAAATGGAGAAGAAAGTGCGAAGGTTACCAGAAGCAGGTAAGGGGCTTCCTGAAGGAATAGGAGGGTACAGAATCAGAAGGAAATAATAATAATAAAGGTGAAGGGGAGAACAAAGAAGAGAAAGGAAGAAGACGACGACACTGCGCTGCAGGAAGTTACAGGCAGTTGAGGCCGGGTTCATGGTTGGTGGAAAGGATGGAGATGTACGTCTGCTCCCATCTCTTTCTTACTCTAGCAGGTGAGTCAGGGTTCAGGACTTTCAGGATTCTGACTCGAAAGGTTTCGTCAAAGGTACAGCCATGATAGGAAGTGTGTTCAGGTATGGTGACGTGCGGAAGTTGAGATGTGGAAGAGTAGCGATGGTTGTTCATGCGGTATGTTAGAGGAGTTTGGGTTTCGCCAACGAAGAAGGCGGAACAAAGGCTACAGAGGAGGAGATAGACGAGATTGGAAGATATGCAACTACCGGAGTGTCGGAAAGAGTACGTCTTGTGAGTGACAGGATGTACGATCAAAAATAGGAAAAGTTTTGCAGCGGGGTCTATTGCACATGCCAGGTTTGGGGGAAGGGGACGGGATTGGTCCAGTTCTGGTGAGAATCATGTTGAGATTTGGAGGTCTGCGGTAGACTATTTTAGGACATGACGGGAAAACTCTTTCAGTTTCAGGTAACGCAGTGAATATTGGGTGTGCTAGTTTAAGGAGCTTTTAGAGGGCGTGAAGGCTGGTGTGGTACTGGGTGAGAAGATTGGGAGCGAAGGGAGCTACGCGGGGAGGTCGGTTGGAGTTGGGATGATTACGAGCACGCTCCAGTTGTTTACGGATGAGGTGTTTGGAATATCCACGATCAGTCAGAGCTGTGGAGAGGGTCCTAAAATAGTTTTGGAGCAGGTCATCAGAGAACAGATACGGGAGCCCCGGACAGCAAGAGCGTATGCTATGGTATGGATGGGTGCTATTGAAATGGAGATACTGCATACTGTTGGTAGGTTTGATGTGAACGTTTGCCTCAAGTCGATTGTTCTTGAGCCAGACATCCACATCAAGGAAAGTTACGTATTCTCTCGAGAAGGATCAGGTAAACTTGATGGGGAAAGTGGAGTTGAGATTTTGCAGAAATGTTTCCAGAGACTCTTGTCCGTGAGTCCAGATCAAGAAAATATCGTCGATATAGCGAAGCCAGGTGAAAGGTTTGAGAGGTGTGGTATTGGGTCTCTAGGCGTCCCATGAAAAGGTTGGCGTAGGAAGGGGTCATGCGAGTGCCTATGAATGTGCCTTTGATTTTCAGGAAATTGTGTTTCTCAAAGTTGAAGTTGTTCTTGGTGAGGACAAACTGGGCTAACTGAAGCAGAAATGATATACTTTGTTTACGAGGACTAGAGCGTGTGTCGAGGAAGTATTCAAGGGCCGCGAGGCCATGGGTGTGGGGAATGTTGGTATACAGTGACGTCTCGTCGACTGTAACTAATATGGTGTCAGGTGGGAGATGATGAGAGTATTGTAAAGAGGAAGTAAAATGTTAAAACAGGTAGAAAAAAGGAGTTACATGGTAGATTCTTGAGACAGCTAGCTGTACAACATCACAAACATAATACAAAAGTAGTACGTTTCGCAAAAGCGTTTTTAACTGGTAGGAGAGAAAATGAACAGAGCGGACAGGTGCGGGACTTTCTTCCTTTCTCTTCTTCGTTCCGTCTCTAGTTGCTCTTTTCTTCTATTTTGTTTCTTTGTTCTCCCTTTCCTCTTGATTTCTTTTATTATTATTTTCCCCTCCCTTCTGATTCTTTATCCTCTTATTCCTTCAGGAATTCCTTACCTGCTACTTGTAACCTTCACATTTTCTTCTCCATTTAGCGTTTTCTCCGGTCCATCTAGTCTTTTTCCCGCCTCTATAATCTGGCCACACTGTTACTCAGCATCAGTCGGAAAAATGGCGTACGGTATCGTTAACACAAGTCCCGCTCCTGTAGGTTCTGTCCATTTTCTCTCCTACCTGTGAAAACCCTTTTGCGAAACGTAATTGCTTTTGTCTTGGTACTGTAACATGTATCCCTTTTTCTACCCGTTTTACCATTTTATATATATAGGGTAAATTTATGATAAGAAGAAAGTGATATACTTACAGCTCTTGTTCCATAGGCGAACATACATACTTATGCACTAATATGTAGTTTACTTAAGATATTTCGGTATTCATACCGTAGACTTGCTGTAGAGGAGGAGAGACGCTCACACACGGATAGAACAAAAGACTAAGACGACACGTAGCGGACGGCCAATCGTTTGGAGAACAACTGACTGCTGTATGGTACCTGGAACAATTGGCAACTGTACAGCGTATAAGTTCGGGATAGAATTCTGGAAGGAAAAGTGTTGAAAATGCAGAGAAAACAGGTTGGAGTACTTGAAGGTTCAGTCCAGGATACAATCTCGCGCTTAAACCATGAATAAAGGCGCCCTCCCACAGACGGCGTGTTGAGTTGCTGGTCGAAGGGGGTAAAATGTGAATTATGGCAACCAGGAAAGAAAGATCAAAATTGGTGTTGTGGGAGTCGGTGTGTAAGGAGACTGGAGCACCCGGTTTGTTGATAGTGCAAAACAGACGATGGTTTTTAATACCCTCTCATTTCCACATTCTCCAATCTGACCCAGACACAAGATCAGTATTCTCCACCAAACCGAGATTAGTTTTTCAGTATCCACCTAATCTGAGAAACATCGTAGTCCGTACGAATTCTTCCTTGCGACCACCCCAAACCGGTGCCCATGCATGCATGAGACCCAGATGTAAGACCTGCTCCATTTCCATCACTTCCCGCACAGTCACTATCAATACTGCTAATGGCCGGTACACCCTAAATTCCAAGGGTACATGCCACACTTCTAATGTTATATACATCCTAACCTGCAAGTTCTGTGATGCCTTTTATGAAAAGAAAACAGGTGGTGCTCTGAATTTTCGTATTAACAAGCATCATCACTTTTGCACTATCAACAAACCCGATGCCCCAGTCTCCTTACACACCGGCCACAACACCAATTTCAATCTATCTTTCGTAAATTGTTCCAATCCAAGCGCCATACAACAGTCAACTGTTCTCCCAACGATGCGCCGTCCGCTACGTGTCGTCCAAATCTTTTGTTCTATCCACGTGTGTGCGTCTCTCCTCCTCTACAACAAGTCCACGGTATGAATACCGAAATATCTTAAGTAAACTACATATTTGTGTATGTTCACCTATGAAACATACACACGGAGTAAGTAAGTATATCCCTTTTTTTTATCATAAATTTACCTTAAATTGCCTTTGCGGCTTTCCTTTGTGTTATATATATATATATAAATATATTGCTGTTGACAATATGGCGTTTCCTTAACACCAGTTCCACACCTGTCCGATATGTCCATTTTCTCTCCTACCAGCTGAAAACGCTTTTGCGAAACGTACTGCTTTTCTATTGTGTTTGTGATGTTATTGTACAGCTGTCTCAAGAATCTACCATGTAACCACCCTTCTTTTCTACCTGATTTACCATTTTATATGTAAATATAATATATATATATATATATATATATATATATATATATATATATAAAAAGTACATATAGAAGAAGGCCGGAGAGGCAATATAATAGGAAAAATCTGAAGACAGAGGAAAGCAATTGTACTTACGTAATATCTTGACGAAGATCACGTGCACAATTACACAATTACCAATATATCAATATATTGTTAAGTCCGCCAGGTTGGAGAGGAAAGTGGATGTTGAAGTAAGAGAGGAAAAAAAAAGTTTACTGTAGGTTGAGACCAGGTTTAAGTTTTGCTCTCAAACCCTGAACGAAAGTTTCTTCCCAAACCCGACGTGTGGATGCGAGAAGTGGTGTGGGATAGAGAAAGGATTACAGCTACACGGAAACTGTCACCAAAGTCAGTGTTGTGAAACTGCTTCTGTGTAGAAACTGGGGAATCTGGTCTCTTGTTGATGTAAAAGTGACGTTGATTAATAACACGGAGATTCATTGGACCGCCTTTTTTTTCTTACAGAATGTCGTTTGAGAGGTTCCTTTGGGATGCAGAATAAAGTTATTATCGGCTGTGTTGATTGAAATAGACGTAATAAGGATGGGACAGGTTTTACAACTAGCGCTGTTACATTTATGGGCGGGAACTGAATACAACTGGGAAGCAGGGTTAGTGTGAACTAATGTGATAGTCCCCAGTAGAGGGAAAAATTAACTTTATTCATAAAATTCAAAATAATAGGAAAAAATTAGGTTTTAGTATATTTTTATATTTTTCTTGTAATTTGTTCGGTGAAATGGAAATAAAACCGCCGCCATGTTTCAGTAAAGATGAACAGAGTAACAACAACGAAGGCTGACGAAATATATTGCAATCCATGACGTCAATCGAGATGTTATTCACCTTTGAGCAAATTAACCATGTTCTTTATGATGGGAACGTCACCTTTCGCCCTACTTAAAGTGACCGTCTCCGCCAAGTCAGACAAACACCACACACACACATTTACTGTATGTACGAGTCGCTATATAAAGCCGATCAATCTTCTATTAAAACCTTCAGTTCCGTAGAGGGGCCTACAGAGCTCCAGTATCTCCAGATCCATAGAGGGGCCTTCAGTGCATCAGTACAATAGAAGAAGTCTCCAGCCAAAGCATCAACTCCATTCTAGGAAGGAAGATAGTTCTTTTTCTGAACATTTTCATAATCTGGCTGTGATAGAATTGAGGGCTGTTGAGTTTCATCGAACATCTAACTTCAAGTAAATTTCAGGTATGAATAGAGGATCTGCTTTATATTGCGAATTCTAGCGTCTGACATAATTTAGACTTTCTAAATGTCACCTCCCGAATGATATTTGCTCAAAGTTAAATAACTCCGGTAAAATTCGTTTATTCTGTCCATCATTAAGAAACGTGGTGTGTTAAAATGTAATCATGTTACGTTCAATTAACACGGTAACAAACCCCTTTTTGTATCCAAGTATTTCTCATGTTTAGCTGAGTTTCGTTGCATTAAAATCCCAAATTTAGCCACTACCATCTGACATTTAAAGTTAACGCCCATAATGAACTCCCAGAGTTCACCACATATTTCTCACCGATAAGTTCACACTAAGCAATCTTCGAAGAACGACATTATGTAAAACCTCTCGCTACTATGGTTTTCGCTCTCCCCACTTTAGAACGTTTTCCCCAAAACACTCATGAAGAACGAAAGCATATCTCCCGACGTTCACATGGCGATAGGACGCCGACTTCGAACCAAGTTCGAATACGGTATGTTTCCCGGTTTTTCTAAATTTTAACCCATTTTTTTTGTTGTTGTAAATTTCGCTTTAAAATTAGACAAAATGCAATTTTGGAGGAAAAGAACAGCTACATTTGCTGCAGATTTAACAACACTACACATACAGTCTCAAATTCCGAAAGATTTCCGAAATTTATTTTTTTCGCCAGTAAATGAAGAACTTTTTCGTCAATCATTGCAAAAGTGTTCTGAGATAATAACAGACTACTGGAAATTTACTGAGTTTTGTTCTTTAGTACAGAACAATGCAATAAAGCTTTTAACCGTTGCAATCTCAGAAGTTGGATACAACTTCAAATTTAAAATTGAACTTCAGGACCGAACTATGAAGTTCATCGTAATTTTGTAGCAATATTTTTTTTCTTTCTCAAAACCAAAGAACCCGTTATGTTCTAAACAATGAACAATTCTACGGGCAATGTAGGGATTACCCCAGATTCAAACGCGGAACCTAGGGATAGCAATGTTAAAGTGTTATCCAATGTGTATGTGAATGCAATAACATCACGTAGAACGAAAGCAAGTTCACACAACTTCAACATACACATACATATACAACGGAAAGAAAGCAGATATGCTTTGCTCAACGACAAGCACGTATGTCTTCCGCATCTACAGAGCATTCCTATAGAGGAAGGGAAGCATATAAAACAACGCTATGTTAGCACACTTCACTTAGGTTTTCGAACCCAAGACTTTCAAATCCAGAATATGGAAATGCAAAGTCCGTGTTTTGCTCTCGAAGCAAATTTTCAAGTGCAAAATATATTTAGTCTGGACATATTCTTTAAACAGCAATTCTATTACGCTAACACGTCGAAATTCGAGGAATTTCTGACATGCGAATTGCATGTATCGATCACTTTTGTTCTTATAGGCTCTAACAATGGTAGCAAAGCGCCAAATAGAGAAAGTCCAATAGAGTTTGGTACACCGCGATTTAAATGTA
>JAGDQP010062083.1:0-11933 GCA_022664845.1 Lepisma saccharinum
GATACGAAATTTGGCATAAAGGTGTATTAACAAGAGTAGTTTAGGAATAATTTACATTTTTGAAAAAGTTGTTAACTTGGATCAAAATGGCCGCACAAAACTTTTTCCACACCATTCGAGCTATAGAAACGAAATCTGGTATGAAGGTGTACCATCACAAGTAGGTAACGGCAATGTAAGAAAACTTTTTAAAAATCGCTTTCTTTAATTCAACATAGCCGCCCAAATACCATTTTCCAAACCACTGAAGCTAGAGAAACGAAATTTGGAATGAAGGTGTACCATCACGAAAATGTTTCAATAAATGGATCAAACCACCGCTATGAGCGTGCAGCCCCCGAGGGGATATGGGAAAAGGTCTGCACAGCATGGGGCGCTGCCCCCAGAAAGTCTGATCACAATAAAGGGGGCGTAACCCTAAAAATTTGAAGTTGGGGCGCACACGGAATTCTGGGGCAGCACACCCAGCGAGGCGAACCTAGTATATATATACACGTATAAAAAGCTGTGAAATCCGAGCAAAACATCAGGTGATGTTCGAGCCTTAGGGTTGGTGGTGGTGGATTTTAGGGCCGCCAGCAGGAAGCAAATTTGCTGTATCATCACAAGTAGGTTACAATAAATATGGCAAAGCTTCCCTATGTTTCAATAAATATTTTATTCCCACGGGTGGTGGGTATGGGAAAAAATCTGCAACATGGAAGCACAGTGTCCTGGAGAGTGATTACGATAAAGGGGCGTAAGTACCCAAAAACTCGAAGTTAAGGCCGCAGCCAGCTACGGGGGGCGAGGACCTAAACGAGGCCGAGAGAGCGAGTATATATATTATACACTTAGAAAAAGCTGTGAAATCCGAACAAAAACACCAGAGGTGCAAAAAGTGGAGCCAAGTTCTTTAGCCCTAAAAAGGTGTGAAATGGGAGACGGATGAGCCAAGTTCCTTGGTGACAGCATGTAACAGGAACAAAGGAACTTGGCGCGAAGTGGCAAGGTTCATGATCCTCAAGCTATAAGGGTGGTGGGGATCCTAAAACCCACTATGTCCACCGCCACCAACCTTAAGGCTGTTGCCAGCTCGCGCCAAGTTCCTTTGTATCTGTTACATGCTGTCACCAAGGAACTTGGCTCATCCGTCTCCCATTTCACACCTTTTTAGGGCTAAAGAACTTGGCTCCACTTTTTGCACCTCTGGTGTTTTTGTTCGGATATGTATTTACCGAAAGCCAAGCAGATGAATTAATTGCTGATAACATCCGAAATAAGCTAGTAACCCCATTAAGGTTAGGCCATACAGATTAATATGGGGTGTAAACATCAGATCACGTGTCGCCATAACAATGAAGTTGGGCACAGCCTTATGTCAAAGTATTATTTAATCATTTACGTACCAATGTTGGGGTGTATATACTGTGGTCTTAAAATTGAAATCAGAAACATTCCACTGGTCTAAAGAGAACAACATAAAGCAAAACCAGGATAAAAATAAAGTTGATATATGTGCTTTTTTAATAAATAAATGTGGGTACTAACGTTCGAAAGAAACTAGTACGCTTTAAAGCACAGGCCCTACAGGTTATTTCGTATGGTGAACTATGAGAAATCTCGCTGGCATGGCCGTGAGTAGCCTCAATGTTCGCTTTAGTTTTTTACTGCCTTATGTCAAAAGCCATTTAGTCATTTCGTACCAATGTACGGGGAGTATAAACTGTGGTTTTGAATTTGAAATGCAAAACAGTCCACTGACCTACAGGTACTTGTGAAAAAGTGAGAAATACGAAAATAGGCATGATAGATGTAGGGGTGGAATAATAAAACTATTACTCCATATAGAGATTAGTTGTGCACATACCCTTAACGATAACTACTGATAAGAAAAGCGTATGCCTCCACAATCAGTTACGTCGATTAGGCGAATGATGAAATTCCACCCAAATGATGCATAGCCCATATTCACGGCATGTATAACCTGGGATTTCAACACAACTAGACGTGTAGCGAAATCTTGAGGTCGGCGGGACCGTCCACAGTGCAAATGTTCAAACCGTATAGCTCGGTGATATTCACGGAAAGGTAAAATCGACTCAATTATTTCGGGGGAAGCTATGCTGTTTAAATCCCGGCGAAGATGATCGTCAAATTCCCGCAATATTCACACGTACACCTTCATTTCAAAGAGGACGAAAATGAATAGCGGCTTGTGAATGTTGCCCGATGACCTGATGACGTCGCAAAGAGGAAGAAATGAAGAAGGTTCGAAGAAACACCCACCTGAAAAGAAAAAAGAGTAACAAAATGGAGGCACGCTAGTAGGGTAGATCGTGATATAGCCATTCAGGTTTGAAAAAATAAGTCCTTTGCTACTGAGCGCGACCGTATATATATATACCGTAGAAACTTTACTTCCGAACCAAAAACCAAGTTAGTACACATGCGCAGGTAGTATTAGGACTGCTTTAGAAAAGAAGGATGTTTTAGTATTATAAAGAAATGCCACAGTAATGAGGATGGTACAAATAAAGATTCACAGTCTGGGACACACACACACGTCCGTGCTAGGGAGAGCGTTTAATAACCGATATTTAAAATGTATTATCCCTTAACCATACAAATAAAGGTGTACCATTTTAATGCTCAAAGGCAAGGTGTACCCTTACAGTCAGTTACAGAAACAAGATACTGTGGTAATAAGGGCAACAGGTTAAATAGCGGTATGACAAGGAAGCACGATAGAGAGCTCGAATAAAGTATAATGTACACACCTTTAGAGACTGTACACATTTCGGCCAAGATATTGTAGAGGAGATAAAGATATTACTATATAAACCAGGACGAGACGGAGCTCGCCTAAAGCGAAATATACGTTTTCCAGAGACTAAACAAAATATATGTCAGTATCACCAATACACCATTGCGGATGAACTGTGACGTAAGTAACTAAGAAATTACGTGATTCCATTCTATACAGCCTCTCGGTAGAATAACATTAGGATGGCAGCTTTCTTTTGCAAGACTGTATTACATTTGAGTAACCTCCCAATCACTGTGTCTGGAGTGTCTTTCGGTTTCAGTGGGTAATGTACGTAGGACCGGGAGAACAACGCAGAGGCGAGGCTGACGTAAATTACAATCATATTGAAACCGTCGACAGTAAATGGTCAGTCACTAGGCTGGTTCCATGTAAAATGTGCATAAGGAATTTTAAGCAGACGTCGTCCCAATTGTTTACGTACTGTCGGATGGACTCTAGTACAACTGCCAGATGTGAGTCTATTTTAGAGGACCGACTCACCTTTACAGAATTAAAGCACCAAATGAGAAGCTGGTAATAACCAGCATTTACCGCATAGGTAAACAGCACACCGCAATGTAATGGGACCACCACCTTACCATGCCAATGCTCGTAATCTGTGAGCTGTTTATACAGTGAATACCCGTACAGGTACCGCACATGAATATATAATTGTATTTGGCCTTTGAACCGAAAAGCCAATGGAATGGTCTCCATCTCAGAACGGTGCTACAATAGCATGTCCAACAGCGATAGCAGGTAAAATAAGGCATCAGCGATTATAGTTTTGAGTTGATCGAGATACCTGGTGGTGGAGCACGTTCATTTGATTACCTAAATGGATGCGAGGATCTAATCAGGAACCCTCATTACACAGTATTACGCCGTATTTCGTGGGCACTGGATAAGATAAGATAAAATGAATTTTATGGGCGGTAACAGTGGCACTGGAGAAAAACAGGTCTATAGTTTTAATGAATCACCAGTGAATTTATTCTTCAACGTCTATATATAAACTACTAGTATGATCTACATACCTAGGAATGCAATGTAGGCACCCACAGGCTGGTCAACGTACAGTTTGATATCCGCCTCAAATAGAAATAAAACAGTGTACATGTGCGGTGGATTAGTCGAAGCAATGTAATAACTTGGACTGAGTGTTGGTGTCAAACTATACTGCAAATACATATGTGAATAATAACCGGTAAAGAATCCACAAACGTCAGTAAATAAGTAGTAATACCAGAATAATGTGTCATGAAGAAGTAATGAAGTAGTAATGGACTAACAATATTACACGCACTGAGAGTGCATATGTACGTGCACACAACCCACGCGCGCAGGTGTAGCTAAGAGGATATTGCATCTGTTTCTGTGTAAACTGTATCAGTTATAAGCACGCAGTGTCAGAGTAAGAGCCAGTAGACGAAGGCGAGTTTGTCGCCGCAACCATTGCAGTTGAGGAGGCTGAGCAAAGGGAACCAGCATTACTATTTACACCTGCTAATGAATCATATCTCAATACTGCAGCTGCGGTCATGTAGGCTAGCGTGGAAAGTGTACGCTATTATTCCTGTTCCATGCGCTGGCTGGATGATGTTTGCGTGCGGCGTGCTTTCCTAATGTGGGTGCCTAGGTGTCCAAGTATGTGTTCCCGTTGTTATTACCTATGATCCAATCAAAGGGATCATGCATGTATGGGATATTTAACTGAAAAATGGTGACCCGTAAGTGAGTGTGATGTTGAAACATTGTTTCTGAAACAAACCAAGGACATCATCAAAGATCCGTAAACGCTAGACGAGGATTTCGCTGTAAATTTGCAATCGCGCTATGATTCCACTTTGCTTAAACGTAATTTCGAACTTGGTTTGCGGCATCTAACTAACATAGAACTTGGTAAACTGAGTGATGCATTATTAGACAAGGATGTACGTGAAGGATACGGTGACTTCACCCCTCCCATTGATAAGTGTTAAACCGAATCCAGTGACCGGTGTAAATACAGCATCCTACATCAAACACATCGATTAGTAGGACCCACGTAAAGAACTTAGCGTGGCCTTGCAGTCGTGATGTGCAAAAGTGTACATTTCCTATTTTTTACGACATGTAATCGAACAATGTTTGATGATGATGTCCTGCGGTGTAGAATCGTGCGCATGGTACGCTACATGTTATGGTTGAATCGTACGAAACTATCTTTAGTTTAACATCATGAGCAGCACTATTAAGTTGTAGTGCGATGACAGCTGGTCGGAGAGTAAGTTTATTTCTGCTATAGAACAAGCAGAGGGTATCATGGTCGAGATGCATGGATGTTCCATCATGGGGCAATTCGGTGAATTATCCCCATCTACATCAATCAGTAGAGTTCAAAAGGAAGAAATATTATTACCCACAGTGAACACTAGATACTACGCAATGGACACCAATGCCTATATCCATCCCTATTGTTGTACCAGAAATATCATAGATGAAGTATGTATATGGGAAGCTATAGATCATTGGAAGGGCAACAGGTTTCCCCTCATCTGCACTGGGTGTTACATGGATGAATACATCCAACTAGCTCACTAGTACCTTATTGAAGACATACAACAAACGAAAGAGCTCAATACTCTTACGTCGAGCGATATATTCAATCCTGAAATCTTTATGAAATTCATGTGTATGGGTTGATTCACTCAAACTGTGCCGAATATACAATCTTCATCTTGGTATGTAAACTACTCAACCTCCTACAACGTAAAGTACAAGAGGTATGTGAAAAGCTTGTGATTAAGGATATTGAAGCATAATTCTAAGGCTTGTGCAGTGCCTAAAGAGTGTACATTCAAGTAGTCGGATTGTGCGTCCTATTTTGGTATGTACGAAATTGTGCTGCCCACAAGAACCAGTACAATATCTAAAAGGTGTGTTAATTTACTATATACACTTCATACCGGTTACATAATTGCAGTGTGTTTTCAGTATTACAAGGCCCTGTGCTTAGTATTACGTAGTGTTGGTAAAAATTAGTAGCGCCAAAATCTGTGCTAAGTACTACTATGCATACTACTACACTGAGAGGACAATATCTACCATGGACGTACATTTACCATAGATTCTTTAAGCTAATTTCATAGTTTTATGTGTTTCCACTATATCATTGTACTGGGATGGTTAATTATTATTGTGATGTGTTAGTGACGAACCACCAGTACAAAAGAATTGTGTTACCTACAGGAACCAGTACCAGTATATAGTATGTGTTTGCACTATTACATTGTACCGGGTTTATTATTACTATTATGCACGTGCAGAGATGATACTGTAGTGCATTGAACTGTGCCATATACATACACCAATTCGGAAGGGACAGATCGAACATTTGTGTAAGGTTACTATATATTCTTAATAATATTATTTACATAAGAATTGTTTTTGTTTATATTATTGTAATGGTCCGTGTTTAATATGAACTGTGTGACTTACATAGAGCATTACTAGTGGGACAGTAGCTACCAATGGTGTGTGAATAAACTGCAGTGTCAAAGTATCGTATCGTATCACGAATAAGACAGTTTAGTGTGTTTGCAGTAGTACACGGGACTGTGTTGGAGTAGTAGTATACACCCAGAGTAAAAATACATTGTTTAATCCAGTATCATAGTACGTGTAGTACGTAAATGGAGACAACACAAGTAAACAATATGCGGGGTACCAGGTAATAATTATAGCATGTACCCCAGTGACTAAGATCGTAGGGGAACATATGAGGCCATGCAATGCAGTCTATGACTGTAAGATCCATCACCATCATGATATGACGTACTCTTATGCATGTTTATACCAGAAACGAGGTCCGACATGTCAAAACGTGTGAAAGTATTATGTACACGAGTTGTATATTGTGGTCTATGTGCACCCACACACAAGATAGATGGTGTTGCCTGCAGCATAGACAAACATGTAGGCCTGCGTTATCCGAACAATGATGTTTCACGCAATGGGTTTCGTAATCAGTTCTGGGTACTGCATATCTATCTATCTATTTATCTATCTATCTATCTATCTATCTATCTATCTATCTATCTATCTATCTATCTATCTATCTATCTATCTATCTATCTATCTATCTATCTATCTATACATTATAGAGTATGGCATAAGAAGATAGATATCATGTACAGAACAACCACTACTTTAATAATAAGAACATCATAAACGTATGTCAACCACGTAGGGAACAAATTGATAGAAATGATCGAAAACCTGCGTGCTTACCCATAAACGTTTTATTACAATGTATAATCTCACATACCATATCGCTATTACTTGTAAATCACGTGGAAGTACTGAATTAACTTTGCTTGCATGGTCAATACGGACGAGTGCGTGTTAAAGTGTAAAACTTACTAGATAATTGTATTTGTGCACCATAGAATAGATAACACGAACAAGCACTTATCATTGCCTTTGTTACATTACCGTGAAATACTGTATAACCGGGTTGGTATCAACACTCCACCTTGAGAATAAAATTGTGAACTGTATTTCACTACATTTATTATAATCATTACATGCAAGGGAACAATACAGCGACGTCAAATATTGTCAACTCTATGTTAGTATGTCACGGTCGCACTAGTAGTCGAAATCAGCACTGTGATCGTATGGGGTTCCGCTTAGGTGGGCAGCTATATCTTTTGCTTTTAGTTTTTTGGTAACCTCACTTAGCCTATGCTCAACCAGGTAATATAGATCGCAATAAAATACGGAAATAGGGGTGCCGTTCATATGGTTTTGTTCATACGCACTGTAGAGGTCATTAAAGTTTGTATGATCAAACAACGTGGTCCAGGTGCAGGTGGTCCAGGTCAAATATTCTCTCACTGTCCCAACGCGCAAAAACATGAACAAACAAATTGGGTTCGTTCATAAAACAACCTCCACACGCAAGAGGAAAACGGTGACCGTTCCACTGGTCTATTGATGTCAACAAATAACGTTGCTGAATAATGCGATCCCCACACTCATACGGGGACCACGTAGTGGTGGTGGTCACCTCCGTTATTGCACTTACGGAGGACAACAGGTTATTTTCGCTGCAGGAGGCACTAGGTAAGGTCATACAGTGAGCATCATCGGAACTGGTACCACTCACACAGTGTTCTGTTTGGAGCATGGTTAGGGCTAGCTGGTGCAGTTGCTTCTGGCCTCACGGACAATGTTCCGATGACCAAATAGTATTATCCGAGCACACACACAGAGTTTGCATTTTAACACCTAACCTGCGTTGACAATATGTTTGACGGGAATACGAACAACTAAGCGGCACATGATGGTTGCTAGTTGGTGTTCAGGGAGCCCCGATCCTTTTTTCAGCACAGTGCCGTCACAAACCCGCAGGGCGCTTCTTGATTAGGGGCTGGATACCTAGGTCGAACCGGAAGCGGAGAGATGAGGGATCAGGATGTTTATCCGTAAACACCCCAAAGAGCTCTTCTAAATACATGTATTTTGTCCATCCAGCAAAGGGGTCATAGGACCAGTCCATGCACAAATCTGGCGCCAACCCGCCACTAAATTTTCCCTGACAGACGTCCTCGTACTGTGAGCGTAGAAGATTTTTGTATCCGTAACAGTAAATTTCTAGAGTTGGGTCCCAAGGCTCTGATGTTGCCCAAATACACACCTCACTAACACCATGACACTTACTAACACTAACACCATGTATGTATATAACGTTGCCTGTTGTTTAGTTTCTTGTTCTTCATCCTTGGCTGCAACGTTCCACAGTTTACGATCGTCCATTGCTGCCCACTGTGCCATTGTTGCGTTCACAGTACACGTCCTGCCCACAGCAACGTTAACTTAGGTCGCTGCACCCGCATGCGCGGCAGTACTCTTCGCATTCCCGACCCAAGGGGTGATACGTTGCTAATAACAGACTTCCCTCCCTCAGGTTGTTTTCCAGCATGTAACTTCTCAAAAACATTACAGTACATGTGTACCATATCGTTCATAGGTAATAGATGGTTTCGAAATACGTAACCCACGTAAAGAGTACTAAGGGCAATACTCCTGTAGGCACACCAAGGTGTACGTGCACATCGAAAAGTGTAGCCATTGACTGTGTAGCGTACACATTACGATTAGTTCATGTTTTCACCTTGATTTTGGGTATAAGTGGCATCACCTGATTGCTGTCGATGCGGGGGGTACGTTGCAGATCAAACAAAAGGGGCTAATTGGAATTATCCATTCCAACGCAGTTGTGCATGGTATATAATACAGCTCATACAACAACCAATAGTAAATACGATCCGTTTGATGCGATTGTGCTATATGATGTTATAATGCTATTGGATCCAACCGAAACATGGACTATAACGCAAAATGAGAGCCATACGTTAGGTAAAGCCGTCATATTTGCTAATGTAATATATTATCTCCTACCCTACCTATACCAGTGCACATTTAAATACAAATCGTATGACGAAACATACCACACTGCCAGCGCGGGTTCCATTGCATATGGGTAGGCAAATATGATGTCTTCATCAGATAGGTAAATAGCTTGTACACAGTAGGATCTGAACTGTACGTACGAGCTATATACCACATTTATTTCGACAGGGGTGCAGCGACCACTACCATGGCAGCAATAGAGGTTATCGTCCTCGGTGACAGTTCCAAGGTCACGGTGCATAGTGCTCCTGATATTATTATCTTGCACAGGGATGATGATAGCACCACTCGTAATGGATCAACCATAAGTGCTACGGTACAGCCTGCTGTACAAGATGAACCTTTGTCTACAAATATGTGCAATTGTACACCTGAGGCAGCGACTTTGGATTGTATACGGGAAGCTATAAAGTAGTTTCAGATGGATGAGTATCTTTTGTGCGAGGTGTGTTTTCAGTAGTGGGGTAATACCTGGACGCACGAGTGTCGTTGTACAAAGAACGATTTCGAGGAGAAGAACACACGTATTTGATTAAACCCGGTTTACGTTAATCATTTGTATAGTCTGTATAAGGAGACGCATTCATCCTCCAATGGAGGTTATAAATGGTTTTACATCAGCATCAAAAGTGAGTTAACAGTACTAGGTGGTATTTGAGTTTTGTAATATGGACTATTAAGCGAACCATGTCCCCAGTCCATAACGTGTACAGCCTTGGAAGTCCCTAGATACCACTTTTGATCTATGTCCTCAAACGTACTCCCATGATTTCCAAGAACTGCTCAATACATATACCCCAAATACAAATCACAGTTTGTAGACGAAAGTAAGACTTAGTATGTGCGTGCGCTATGTGGCACCCTTTAGACAGTTATGTTGTACGAATCAGTTGCTCCTAGCAAATCATCGAAAATGGGAGGTTCAACATACAATAAAGTCATAACTGCTGAAGAACCTTGGTGTGTGCCGGACTTCGTTTATTGAGATTGTGTTAAACCACTATTACTGAGGATGGATTTGCAGAACCATTTACGGTGCATCGCTTGCTACTACGTGTTAACGGAGGAACGTGAAATGTGTAACTGTGCTGACTTTAGTAACAATGACTATGTTATCCATATAGTTACAGCACCCAGTATCACACACACGTTGTATGAAATATTTAATGAAGTGCATCCCTATTCCAGGATCAACTATATCCAGTTCCAGTTGGCACTTACCAAACTACGCGTAGTAACACACTATTTCGACGAAGTGCGTACTATTCTCAAAGCTAAAGAGAAGTGCTGAGACGATTAAAGTTAGGTGTGCGTGGAACGTTCATGATACTAACAGTAGGACAGGTTCAAACTGATTATCCAGTGCAACCCTTCCATTCATTCAAGTGTAGTGAACAGTCAAAAGGTCACAGCTCAAGACGCACTAGTGGTATTGCTTTCCTATTTACCAGTTATTTGGATGGTTTGTGAAACATGTTTGTGTATTGGTGGTGGTGGTAATTGATTTATGTCTACTCAATAAATACGAATATGTAAAGATTATATATATATATATGTATATTCGTGATGGCAATGTATGTTACAGTGACGTGATTAATACAATCACTTTTGTTCGTCCGTATGATCTACAATATGTGTAAAATACAGGATGCTACAAATCAATTAAATACAGTACCGTGAGAGGTCTACTTCAACAAAGTGTTATCACACTCTCTTGTACTGACCTGTATTTTGTAAGTGCACCCCGCAATTCAAGTAAAAAGTATGTTTACAAAAAGCAGTTTACACAAATACGGTATATGATTCACAACACGCGTCACAATGTTATATGAATCACCGAAAGCTATCCGTCCGTATTGTCTCTGATGAAAATTGTTAACGCGGAATACACGTCTAATTTGGTGATTTGCAATGCAAGTATCTGGTATGTCATATTTTGCAGTGCTTGCTGAGTAAACTTTACATATTCAATAATAAACGTAGTACTTAGGGCCATTGTGCAATTTCTGCATAAAGGTATATATGTTGGAACCCAAAGGTCAATAGCACGTAGGACCCCTTTTCACTTGCATTGGCTATAACCAACTAGTAATAAAGGTTCTGGCACTGAAAATCGATATTTACGTACTATAGGCCTGCTACTGTCCGTATACAAAAAACCCAAACCTTCAACTACCGGACTAAATACGTTCCACTGAACTATACCACCCATACCTCTTTATATATATATATATATAGGAATCCTTCACATGCTGTATGTTTGTGGCATCCCATATTGATTGTTATGTATAATTATTTTTACAAATGTATATTAGACTTATAAATTATTGTTATTAACGCCATTTACTTAGATTTTAGAAAATCCAATTTTTCCCCCTCCCTATTCATGCAGTAGTCAATGTGAATCCCCTTTACT
Source organism: Lepisma saccharinum (assembly GCA_022664845.1). Taxonomy (NCBI): domain Eukaryota; kingdom Metazoa; phylum Arthropoda; class Insecta; order Zygentoma; family Lepismatidae; genus Lepisma; species Lepisma saccharinum. Next base: position 11,664 of record JAGDQP010062083.1, read on the forward strand.
CTTTTATCATTGCGGGACTCATATACGAATTTTTCATACTATCATTATGAAATCTTTGTATGTCCAGTTGTACCAACCTATAGGCTTCATGCCGGTACTTCGAAACATGATGGTATGAGGAAGCGATAAATGGAAAACTGAGGGGTGTAAAAGCATTTTATAACTTTTCGTGCATATTATTTTTCAAAATAATTTATACCCAGCTGCCGTGGCTCAGTGGTAGAGCACTGGCTTAGGAATGGGGAGGACGCGGGTTGAAACCTGGGTCCG
>JAGDQP010062085.1:0-11933 GCA_022664845.1 Lepisma saccharinum
ATATATATATATATATATATATATATATAAGAGTCATCATAGAGACGGAAAGCGGAGGTTCTCACGATCCTTCAGGACAGTGGTAACAAAGATAATTAACTAAATACGACGCCCGACAAGTGAATCTATCAGAGTGAAAGCCCAGAGAAAAGTATAACCTAACGGCACCAAACACGTTTTCCCTCATAATTACAGCTGACCAGATAAGGACAGTCATTTCTTATGTTACCTGAATATAATATTGATAATAAAGAGGCCACATAAAGTAGCGATTATCTGACTTACTTGTTTCTGGTCTCAATCAAAAACATCTATTTTATACAATTATAGTTAATATTTCTTGCAGTAGATTGTATTTGAAGTGTCCAACTTCAACAGTCCACTATTTATGATTTCCCTTACAGACTCGCCAAAGCTCCATAGAAAAAGAAATCATTCCTGAAGCTAGTCCAATTAAAAGTAAGATAAACACTCCGAGCAAAGAATATAAGCTCAAGACCACGGTTCTCCCTGTAATATCAGAACTAACTTGCCGGAGTTTCTGGTCAAAATTTCGTAACACATTAAGCTCCCATTTCTTGAACAAACCCATTTCAACACACTTGCTAACAACACAACTGAAGTATTTTGTGAAGGGTGAACCTTGGCGTAATACGAAAGTGGTCGGGTATGTGAGGACAGATTCAGGAAGAAAATACCACGGCAAAAGTTCTGTATCGTTCGTGTAGATTCGATGTCTAGACATAATAAATCTACCTCGAGATTCTGTCACAAGTTTTAGAAAATCATTGCGAATAAAGAAAAACTCTGAAATATTTCCTTTTGCTATTGTCTTCCATTTCAAGTAAATGTTTCTGTTAACTGTATCGGTCGAAACGGGAGAAAATATTGTTCTATAACTCGAGAATCCACCAAAATCTTTGCCAGAGTTTAGAATATCTTCCATGGTTTTCATGTATGGATATCTAGTGGGCGTTGTATTGAACGTAAAGAGAGATCCTTGGTATACCGTAGAAATTACAAAGAAACAAATAATCCATAACAAAAGTATCGCCTTAAAAAATTGTGAATTTGTATATTGAGGCAATGAGATTCCTAATACGATTCTCAATGTGTACAGCGCAGGTGACATAAACTTAATAAATGTTGAAAATGGAGAAATTGTTTTTATTCCTTGCAAGATTAACATTACTGAAACTAACGACAATGCTGTCAATACCCACGAAGGAATTTCAAAAGGAAGTATTAGGTTCATCCATGAAGGGTAGAAGTCCGGCACGTGAGCAAGCCAAACTACACGGTCAAATCTTCCAGAGAAAATATTGTCAAATTTATTTCTGGGATTGCTATTGCAAAACACCCCATGGACTCGGTGACAAATAAGTTCTGGAAAAAACATTACTCTGATATTTTTGCATTGTTGAATGTTTGGTCGATTCTGGTGATAAAAATGATAACCCTTGTCGTATACCTTCACTGAAAAATTAAATTTGTCTGACAAGACTTCTAGTAAAGACCCTATTCTACCGGTCAGCCGAATTTTACCTTCATTGTTTCGAGTAATTACAGTATCTAGGCCATTACATGTATAAAATATCAAAACGTGTTTATGTAAATTTGTCACTTTAGTTGGAAATATGTTACTTTGAATTCTGAATTGCCCGTTTTCCCAAATATCAACTACCATTACCACAAGATTGTTTTTGCCGCGAAACTCACTAAATGGTGAGTAGGTATATAACAAGATGCACTCACCGCATTCAAAATTTGACCTAGTTGTTAACTGCTCTTTGATGCTAACCGGGACTAATAAAATAGCGTTAAATATTTCATTATTACGTAAATATTCGAATATGTTGTGAAGATAATTGTGATCCAGAACAATATCAAGTGCTACAATCACATATGGAATACTTGGATTCCAGAAACTCCCTTTCATTAAACTAATGAGGAAATATTCAAGGCTACCAAATGTTCTTAACAAAGTAACGAAAACCATATTTTCTCCTTGGCCATACATTTTGTTCAAGCTGAAAGCTTTAGAAAATGTTTGTTTCTGAGTACCATTTGTCACCTTCAACTCGTTTCTTAGCAATACACGTTCGACGCTACTGAAGGAAACATCAATGACTTCTTTAATTCCTTCATCCTGCAGTAGCACAACATTGTTTATGTTTTTCATTTTAATCGAAAGGATATCCTTCACACATCTAATCAGTTGGTCAGTCTTTGAATAGCTGTTGTCCGGCTTAAAACGAAGTACACCTTGTATGCTGTTAACAATGAGCATAACATGTAAAATCGAGAGTAGATAATGAAATTTCATTACACTGAAATTCTTCATCTTTGATTTTTAAAAACCTTCCTGTAAGAAAAATATTGTTGTTAGTGATATTTTTTGAAATATTAGTTAGAACGAACAAATAATATAATATTGTCTTAAATTTTAAACAGAAACTGTAACATAGAGCATGTACCCATACACGTTAGTATGTATGCAAATCTATTGAATTTCGTGCAAAGAAGTTTTAGTGTTAAGCTGATCTATATATTAGCATTATTCTAATAATTGGAACACGGTCGTACTTTTGTCAGGTGTTACTAAAGAAAATTTCTATTGCATCGTCCATAATTCAATCCAGAAATCAATGAAGCAAACAAGCTCTAGTATTTATCTCTAAATCTCCTACATGCATGAAGAATTTTCAAATTTGTACATTAAAAAAAATAAAATACAACTGATAAAAATATAGACCACTAGACAAAATACCTCGTAAAACATTTACTTGTGTTTGATTCGAACCCTACACCTCCTCAAGGTCTTCTGATTTAATAACGACACTGTCTTGCCTTTGTAACACCTAAACCAAATCTTCCTTAAATATCTCCATCAGTTATTGACTGCTGTGATTATCCAACGCAGCACAATAAATAAAAAATGGGGATCGCAGTGGCTCATTGATACAACACTCACTTCTAGTGCCGACCGAGTAGCCGTGGGGCTTAAAGTGTTAGGCCAACGACTAGAAAGTCACGGGCTCGAATCCCGGCATGGGCATGGATGTTTGTGGATTTTAACTAGGTGTAAATGGTCTAATCGCGACTATCTGTTCAAAGAAACGGGTTCACAGGAAGAAGCTCGGTTAAAATCGGGTTGTAGCAGTGTTTCTGGGTTAAGACTGGCTTACTAGATAAATTTGTTTAAGATTTGATCACAAGGTCGAAGGGTCACGGAACCAGTCTGTCATTTGGATCAAGACCAGATCGCCGAATCAGTCAATTCTTAACCAGATCAATTGAGTCACGTGCCAATGGGTGTTTTGTGCCAAGTTTCGAAACGGATCTTCTCTCTCCGGGTCAAACTAGGTCCCAAAAGTGTCCGTATTTCAGTTTCGGTTCCAATATGCTGCGGAGAACACTGTAACACGTTCTATGACACCTGCATTTCAAATGGCCAAATGTGATAGTAAGAGGGCTTGAATATGCTTGTTTGCATTTGTGTTTCCGTTACTTACACATGCTTTGCTTAGAATATAGTTTATACTTTTCCTGCAATGATAGGATCTAATCTGACTGTATATTAATCTAAGGACAAATATATTTTCAATAGTGATGGCATATAGACTACACCGAAGACTACTGCCTAATATATACTAGTTTTCTTCCGATGAATAGTGACATGCATGTTTAGTTAGTATCTTCATAAACAAAAACACCTCAATCTATGCCATAAGTCATGCATGTATCCAGAGGGGACAAAATCTTATGTATTTTCTCCAGCATTATAAATAGTCAAGTGAAATAATTCGTAAGCAGCAATATATGTTATAAGGGCTCAAATCAAGAGCCCCCTGTGGTCGTACACATATACTACATATATATCTGCTTAATCACTTCAAGATAGATCAAAGACATATTGCCCAAAGTTATTTGTACTCAAAATTGACTTTAATTACTGTTCTTTCCTATGTATATTTGTGGAATCATACATCCGATATTTGCTACACACTAGAATACATAGATTATTGACATATCAGATATAACAGACTTGCCTTAGGTCATCTTACTCAACCATCCCGGTGAACTTCAACTTTCTTTTCCATATTTCCATGTCACTTTCACACTTTAAGTTCTCAGCCCCTAAATACAAACTATCATTCCCCAAATTCACTTCTACTAATAGTGTACAATACGTTCATATCTTCATGGTGCCTCTGTATTCGTAAGTATAAGAACTTGATAAAAATACGTACATGGAAGGAGTAAAATTGTTAATGCTTTCTACTTAGAATCGGTGATTGCAGAAAGGGCTTAAGTCCATAAAACCTGTTTTCAAGAAAACTGGGAGAAAATATTTAGTCTTTCCTAAGTTATACTAACATCGCAAAAGATACAGTTGGATTTCACACGTTAAAAGTGTTGAGACTGCAGTTTCTTTCTGTTTTGACAGATGTATCTATCAAGGATTACGAAACTGATCTTAACTTCATTTCATAAATAATGTTCTTAAGCTCTTTCTGCAATCATCGAATCATTAATAATACACATGCTTATACTTACCGGTCTTTTCCTTTAGAGAGCTTTTAACAATGTATTGCGAGAGGCAGTTCAACCACACTTTTATTATACCTATCCGAAACTGTTTGAAGCAAGCAATTCTATTATTAGCATATCCTTGAAATGAACTAATAAATTGCCTTTTGAGGAAGGAAAATTATAAATAAACATACAACTTAAGCACTTCAGTATTATTTCTAAATAATTTCAGAGATAGAGGGTAAAGATACAAGTTTTTGTTTCAACTGCGCTATCGCTCTCGTCAATAATGTAACTTCCATATTTTGACTTTAGAGACTTATTATGTTTTCTAAGCAAATATTTTTAGCTTGAAGTATTATTTACATACTCTCAAAGGAATATGCTATTCAAATTATAATGTGAATATATGCTTCAATAGATGATAAGCCACAATGGACTGTAATGAAATTTCCATGTTTACTAACTCTCTTGTTTTGTCAAAAATGACGTTTACTAGAGTATTGATCCACATCTTTCTGTAAACTGTTCTAAACTCAAAAATGAAAGATAATAAAAATATGGTATTGACAATAACACTTCAAATATTTGATGACACGAAATGGAAAATGTTGAAAATGTATCTTTTCTAAATATCATATATTCTTAGTCCATTTGTTATTTTGTTGTTTTTTAAACATAAATAACATTCTTGGATACGCAGGATAAATTTGAAGGTGACGAAAATTAAAATTTAATTTACATTAACACTTATTAACATAGTTGCTTATTTGAATCCAAAATTACTACCATATCTGTCGGTAACGAGCAGAAGTAGGTTTTTCAAATCCACCACATAGTAAAGACTGCATATTTGAATGTTTTCAATAAATATTTTTTTGCGAAAATAAAAAAGTATAAAGTAGATACAAGAGTATATTCTACAGAAACCGTTGTATATTGTATGAGATTAGAAAGTTGCTACTAAGAGCTTTAAGAGCTTACATGCTTCTCTTAGGAGCACAAAATTGTTACAAGTGACATGATGAACATGCCGAACATATGAAGTTTTTTTTATTTTATGTTGCATAGGAACACAGTGGACTACCAAATATATGTGGAAATTCATACATATACAATTAGACTGTGGAAGCATTTTCTTATATGTTATTCGTATACACTGGCCTTTCTGCAGTAGTATCAGCTCATAATTTGCAGTAGATCCAGATCCTTCTTCTAGCAATTTTACCACACAAATTGTAATCACAACGCTTATATTGACGACTTTCCATGTTATCTTTTCTTCTAAAACTATATGGGTCTTTCTTCTCCTATTGCGTAATCCATATGAATGGTGCTCCCTGTATACCGAACTTACATACATTAATATGTACTTTCAAATAAACTACGAAATCGAATATATTTTGTTCTAGAACCAAGTAGCTAATTAGATATACGTCGCTATAAGAAACGCTTTTAATATTATTGAAAATATTACTGGAATCTTATCTGAGAGTATATTATCCTTAAGAGGAATATGCTTTCAATAGTCATGACTGTATGCTGTCAAATTGACCATATAAATTATATTACATTAGGCTAATTTACGTTTTCTTTGGACCAATTGTGGCAGGCACTTTTGGTTAATTAACTAACTAACTAACTCTATGGCTTATGGAACTCGCAACTTTGGGTTAATATGTTCATGAAATCTAAAGTAAGATACATGCATTCGGTTTATTATTATAAGCAAAGGACAATTCAGTCTGATGACAGAATCATGCAATTATGATGATACAACAATTCATATTCATTTTCTTTAATATTATAGATACTCAGATAACTAGATAAGCACCTCGTAACAAGGAACATACAAATAATCAGTCCCTTCACGTCGTAGCCCTACATTTTAGCTTATATATTTGAAGGTAAAATAATACACATATGGTAGTATAGAGTATCTGTCATCGTAATTATCAAAACTCTTTCCGTACTTTAATATTTGAACCTAACATTGTCTTTTTTATGGTTCTTGCTAATTACGCGTATGTACTTTTATTTTTTCAACAACTGTCAGTAACTAGAATTCACAGTTTTTATCGTTCGTAGAAATGTAATGTGATCAACAATCAATCAGACTTGTGTGTGTTTAATGTTATTCACCTTCTACCGATTCAGAAAAAATATATGTATTTTAGAACATATGATTACCATGTAAGTAAAGCTGTATCAAACAATGTTTGCAAATCAGCTATATAATGAATAGTTTAGATTCTGTGTTCTAATCTAATACTTCATTCCACATATTTCACATTAAATACAGTACCACCGACCAAATGAGGAAATGAGCTCAAAGTTCGATTGCAGTGTAGGTTTTTATAGTACTGGCAAAACATTTTGGTATCAATTCACGTTACCGTTAAACCACTATCCATCAGTAAGCAATACTGAGAACTAGTGTTATTTTTACTTTGTGTGTGCCATCTCCACTACGGAGTCTGGGTTAACTATTAAACTTGAACCTGCGATGTTCACCCAGTTTTTACATACTCCAAACCAGACACCATAATCACTACACCACGGAAGCGGTAAAATGTGGTATATTTGTTTAGTTTTATGTAATGGTCTCGATATGTGGAGGACAGGACCTAAACAAAGACACAATACCTTTCCTACTTGAGTTGCCAGAGTGTGTAAAAGTATATTTTCATTGTATTTCCTATTTAAAACTAAAAAGGAGTTTATAGCTTGAAACTTAATAGTCGGTAACACTTAGCATCAACCGAAGTATATCTTTAGATTACAATTCGAATCTTATTCATACAAAAGTGGAGATAATATTACAGGCTAATAAATGCTTCTTAGAAATCCAAATAAGTCTAAACAGTTCAAAACAATATATAGAAATAATCTTGATAATTCAGTAATATTGTTATTGAAATACAACACTTGTTTCTTTACATTCTTCCCCCAAAAGAGTTTGAAATATTGCTAAAGTTTTTAATAGTAAGTATGTTTTCTCCTCGTTTTCATGCGTCAGCAAGGTCATTTGTAAATAACGTTAAATATATACTTATCACTGATTTACCGGATTCAAACGTCAGAAGATAGGTAAAGTAAACATTATACTAAACATTTGTAAAGGCTATCTAAAGCAGAAAGTCGGTAAGTACATATGGTATTAAAAGAATGGGTCAACAAAATTATCTGAGTGATACTCAAAAAGAATTAAATTGCTCATATGCAAAGGGACGTAAGTCACACTTAAAAATAAGAAAAGTTAGAGTTCGCCAGAATGATAAAAAGTGTTGATTTTAGGTAATCACATCATATTTCTAAGATAGACATAAACTGTGAATTCTATTGACTGTCAATTGTTCAAAATATGAATGTACAGATATAATTAGGTAAGACGCATAATTAAAGAAACTTTGGGTAGAAATGCACATGTACAATTGAGAGAGATCGTTATATTGGGCTATTGATTAATTAAAGACAATTAGATAAAGGTATAAGCGAGCGAAACGTTAGGCTGAGTCGTGTTGTATAATACAGTCCAGATCCGTGATCATCTTCACAGATCAAGCCATCTTTGATAAAGTTACCAGAACAAGTCAATTTTCTATTTTGGACTGAAAATATCTATCGCATTCCTCCTTAACTAAACTTTGATTTTCAATTGATATTAAAAAGTGAAAAGTATGTGACTGGACCGGGGATCGAACCCGGGACCTTTGGTTTACCGTTCGAATGCGCTACCAACTGCGCCACCAAGGTCCCGGATTCGATCCCCAGTCCAGTCACATACTTTTCACTCTTTAATATCAATTGTATCTGTACCTACAGAGGCTTGATGTACAGAAAAAATCGGAAGTTGCCTCCATTTCATCTTTGGTTATTAATTCTTCCGTGTGAGATGTACACCATTATGAAACACAGGAGAGTCCAAGCACAACTAGGAGTTGTGGTACTCTCCAGATGGTATCGAGAGAGAACATCGACATCAAGAGTGGAAGGTGTGTGATTGAAAAGTGGGTCGACTGGGTGGCGCAGTTGGTAGCGCATTGAGACGGTAACCCAAAGGTCCCGGGTTCGATCCCCGGCCCAGTCACATACTTTTCACTCTTTAATATCAATTGTACGAGGGGCGTTCCATATTGATTTACACTTTATTTTTTACACTTATAAGAACCTTTATGCCTCGGCAGATACATCCAGTTTTTCAACATAGTCTCAATTAAGAACTACACACTTGCGCTACCGATGTGGCAACTTCTCTATGCTCTCTGCGAACCACTTTTTCGGAATCTGTCGAACCCACGTCCGGACAGCGTCTTGCAGTTCCTGGAAGTCGGCGAAATTATGTCCACGCAGCGGTTTCTTCAATGCCCGAAGAGGTGGTAATCAGAAGGGGCCAAGTCAGGAGAATAAGGTGGGTGTGGCAGCACCTGGAACCACAGCTCAGTAATGGCAGTCGTGGTTGCCCGACTCGTGTGGGGACGAGCGTTGTCGTGTTGCAGGATCACACCTTTCGCCCATTTTCCTGGTCATTTCCTCTGAATTGCATGGCGCAAACTCCGAAGCGTTGTCACGTTTGATTAGCTGTTGATGGTGGGTTCCAGCCAGTAAATGAGTCGGAACTTCTTTGGCGTGGGGCTGCCTTGATGCTTCCACTGCATTGATTGGGCTTTGGTCTCTGGCTTATGGTAATGCAGTCAAGTCTCGTCGCCAGTAACGAATTTGGACATGAAGCCTTGTGGATCCCGGCTGTAGCGTTCCAGAGGATCACTGCTCACTTCCTTGCGCTGTTGTCTTTGTGCAGCATTCAGTTATTTGGGAACCCACCTGGCAGACAACTTACCGTCGCTCCACTCTTGAACTGTTCACTGGTGTTGTCACAGTTACTTTCCTTCCAGAACTGGTTCCCTTCGCCGTTGATGTGCGGCCACTTTTCCAGCCGTCCACCCAGTTGTATACTATTTTGCGTGACGGTGCGCACTCTCCCCACACACTACCACCAATCGCCTGTGAATTTCCGCAGTCTGTATACTGTAGTGCCTGTGTTTTGTTTCGGCATTTCACTGTTTACATTTTTCTCGACTCTCCTCTCGAAGAATGTTTTGCTGTGAATAAATGTATAAGAATTTGTCACTGTCGATTGTTATCCCACCTGGTGGGAGAATTTGTAAATTAACCAAGAAGAAGGCCTGAGCAGGTGAAACCGGCAGTTGAATTTGTATGAATACACGGGACGATGGTGTGAATAAACGGGGCGAATGTATATTTGTATTCGGAACGATAGTATATTTGTACGTAGAGATTGAATCAAAGCCGAGTCGTATATTTCATTGATTCATTAGTAGCTATTGCTACATGTGCCAGGATTATTTCAATCCATATTTGCTAATTAATATTCAGTTGTTGATATCTGCTTCCAATACTACTGTGATCCAATTTATTGTGAAGTTTATTAACGGAAACGGATGTCAGTACGAGATGTCAGTTTAAATCCAGGATGTGTTCTACATTTTTAGATTCTTCAGTTCTGAAACACGTGCTTACCAGTTTGCCAAGATGGAACGCCATATTGGTAAGAATTCAGAACTTGGATTATTTCAGGTTTGTTCTTGCTAGTTTGTTAATTTTCTTGATTGAAGATAAGAGCCAGTTGTTCTGGCATTTCATTAACTTCCATACAGACACGCAAATTGGAAATTATAACAAGGCCATTCCGAATTTTGATTAGCTATATTCAGTTAGATTACCAGGCGAATGCTTTTCCTAGTTGTGTGGTACCTAACTCTTGATTGCGATTATTCATTTTCAGTGAACCGATATTTTGATAATTTTGACTTTGAATTTGAAGCTTTAATTTCGGTAATTGGATTTGCTTATCAGATAGATCTGCGATATGATAGGGTAGGTTTGATTATCGAATTTGAACTACAATTCGTGCTCCAAAGCCATTTCAGTCACAAAATAGTAAACTTGTATTTTGTCATTATTCTACCCTATTGCTACTTAGCAGATAGGCAAAAAGCTCAGTATCACTGTGTGTGTGTGTAGGTATAACTGTCAGGCCAATATTACTGAATTATTTATTGACAAGTTTGTTGATTAGTGACATATTAATTGAATGTATATTTACTATGCAAGTCGCTTAGTCTCTTGTATACGACCAGATGTTGTACTATGTATCATGGATGTATCTAATCCAGAATTGTTGTTATGCCTTTTGGCTTTTCCTATCGTTAATTAAAATAATCAGCAAAATCTATTCATTATATTTGACTTCTGGAATCTGTTCATTCAATAGTTGTAAGAGCCTGGAAATACTTCTAATAGTTTGTGTGTGTGTGGGTACGAGGTTGTGAGTGTTGTCACTACTAGCTTAATTGTAGGGGTCCTCTTTTGGATCCTGTCCCATAATGACTTTCGAAGCTAAGCTGGATAAGTCGGTGCTCGCGCATTACTGTATCAGGTTTGTACCGTCAGAATTTCAGTAGCGAACGCTATTTACTTCAGTTTCAGTGGGGGAATAGTTCCACCAAATTTACTCCTCATTGAGTAGAGAGTGGAGAAGGAGGCGGAGAGGTGAGAGAGAGTCATTACAACACCCTCTTTCCACGGAAACCACGTTGTCCAGCGCTGTCCTTGATGATCACCTTCAATGTTGTCCGCTCACGTACTTACAGCTGTTGGTGAAATGTGCTGCAGGGTACAGGGATTACACGTCTCTGTATTGTTCTTCCACCTGAAGGCAGACCTAAGTACTACTTCCTTCCAACTTTCAGGACGAGCTCAATGGTGGACCCTGAAAGAAAAAAAGTGTATATCAATGTGGAACGCCCCTCGTATCTGTACGTACAGAGGCTTGATGTACAGAAAAAATCGGAAGTTCCCTCCATTTCATCTTTGATTTTCACTTTGAGAGCTACATTCGAATTTTCAACTTATAGCCATAATTTAATTTACGCAGACGTACGATATATCAAGTGGAAACTAGATGGTTCAGGCAATATTAAAATATATATTATTCATGCTGCAAGTAGTGGTTTCAATATAATGTAAATGTATTTCTTTATATTTTACTGTGCAGCTATGTTTAGAACAACACGGCATGTCAGCGATTAAGGTGCCTTAAATGACTCTGTTTCTGAGGATATTTTATATTTTTAACATATTTGTGAATTCGAAGTCCTCCTCTATATTACTTTTCGTAATTCTCCTTCACTGTTATATTTTACAAGTCCTCCAGTGGATAACTTTTGGTAAATCTCTTAAACTACTAGATATTTGACATACCAAACAGCATACGCATTGTCTTCGAAACGTTACCATATACTCAGTGTTGGGTTAGGTACTTGTTTTTTGTACCTAGGTACAGGTACTAGGTACTGACCTTAAATTGTACCTAG
>JAGDQP010062086.1:0-11932 GCA_022664845.1 Lepisma saccharinum
CACATGTTATTTCGTTCTAGACTTTGAATCAATCGTCAGTGGAAAGGTACGTTTCGTGTGCTGTCGGCTCTGCTGACTGATGTTCTCCCGTTTCAGCAGAACAGCGGGATGGTATGTAACCTCATGACCTGGCCGCTATCTTCCCAATTCCTTCCAATGTGAGAGTGCTTGTCGAGGGACATCATTCTTTAAACTTGTGGCGGGCTTCGAGCAAGGTCATAATACTATACCTGTTAGCACATGAAATGCTCAGTAGTATTTTGATTGAAATTTAGTGAAGTTATTGCTTAGTTGAAGAACTTCAATATGAATTGCTCGCTTTTGTACACCGAATTCATTAATTCAAACGAATGTGTGCATTAAGTGTTCATTTACAAGTCAATGACGTGAGGGTCGTGTATCCTGACCTCTTAGGCAATCCGTGAAATGAACTACCGAGCCACTCTCACCACTTAGGTTTGTTGTGACTGATGACAGTTAAAACGCTGCAACGATTTGTCAAATAGAACAGCTTTTAACATATCTAAACGACACTAATTGCAGAGTCAACCCTTGAAGAGCTGTGTTAATTTACATTTGGAAGTGCGACCTTGTTTACTTTAGGGGGTTGCGTCACTTTGGAAGAAGAAAGGACAACAAAAAAGGTGTGAAGAAAAAACGAATTACAAAAAAACAGACAAGCGCGTTCTTTCTTTTTTATCTTCGTGATGGTTTGGGAGAAGACAAACAGAGAGAGAGAGAGAGAGAGAGAGAGAAGGCGGGTTCTTCTTGCGTATGGAATAGAAGTCGAACTCAGGACTGCTTAATGCGTGGGAGGTTCGATCAATGACTTGTGGGAGGATCCAAAATGTGCGTCTGCTTGCGCTCGCGCGGGAAGGGGGAGTGGCGAGTGACGATTCGGAAGCCGCCAGTGGTAGTCACGTGACATGATGTCACCGGCACAACCCGCCCCGATGGAAGCCCAGCCCAGCTGTAAGTGTATTCAATGGCATAGTGGCCGCGCCGTGGAGAGGCACGCAGTGGTTTTATAACAGTGCGCTCGTGTTGACGTAAAAAATAAATAAATAATAAAGTGTGAAACAGTGCTAATAAAATTATTATTATCTAAGTGCGAGTTAGTTTTTTGTTTGTTTGTTTGTTTTGAGTTGTTTACACTACTGTCGTCTTGTATCTTCGTTATCCCCCCTCCCCCTTAATATCAACAAGGAGAATGAGTGTTACCGGTTGCTATGAAGGTGTTGTGGACCCCAATGACATCTGATTGAGAAAACACAGCTGGCCGGTGAGGAAGGCGAAAGTTTTCTTTTGAAAATTTCGTTAAAAAAAAGTGATTTCAATATTATCACCGTGGATCCATCACGAAGCTTCTCACCTTGGTCCGTTCATCCGGCCGGCAGTACGATGATGCAGGCGGGGGACGGATACCCGACGGCTCATACACATCCAGCTGCAATGCCGATGGATCTTCATGTGCCTCAGGGATTCCCGTATTACAGGTATGTAGTGAAATAAATAAAAGTGCGAAGTAATTTTTGTTATTATCAAGGAGGGATAATCCTCCTAACGTTTTGATTTTGGTTCATAAGGTAGCTTGTCATATGCAGTAAAAAGAAAAAGAGTATGTAGTAAAAAGTATACATACACACACGCACACACATCGCTTGCGGTTCTCGTCTGTTGATCAGAGTGAATCCACTTGTTGATCGTGCTTTGACTTAGCAGTGGGGTCCGCACACACACACACACACACATATGCACTCGCATATACAACCGGCGGCGGCCAGGCAAGGCAAGCTGCTTCAGTTTATCTGCATACCAGGCAGGTTCCCTCTCTTCGCACATGTCCAAAACGCGAATTATGAGGTGACCCAAGCATAGAACGGAGGCAATAAGTGATGCTTTATCTCTGGCATCGGACAGCTTTATATGAACCACAAACAAACCCTCTCGCTTTGATGTCTTTCAGTTCTTCACACATACATTCGTACCTGTGTGTGTGTATTGTGCAGATCCTCTTCGAAAGGGTGTAACGGGTACATAATACGGTGGGTCCCCTCATCAGAGTACATACACATATATACTCCAAAAAATATACGAAGTAATAACTGTCAATACTCCTGTAAGAGAATGAAGAATTTATATCTTGGGATAGCATAAATGACTTTTCATGTTTTGACCGGAAATTGCTTCTCAATTGTTTATTACGAACCTGCATCATTTACTGATGATGTCAACATAAACGTGTTTATTTAAGATGGCTCTTTATGCCTCGTAAACTTGGCGTTTTGTTTTACGTGGGTTCTTTTATCACTTGTTTAAAATGTGTAGGCAAGTTGGTTTTGCAAATATTGAACTAGACGTAGAGGAGGCAATATCAATAAGAAGAAGAAGAAGAAAAGTCATGAGTGACCGCTGACTAACGAAGCAGAGCGTAATTTGTTTTTAGCGAAACAAGCAAGCCTCAATGTGAGTCTGTGACAGCATGAATTAAAAAACAGAGCAAGGACAAAGCCGTAAATTAAAACATATCAGCTGCATACAACCCACCACCGGTACTTACATCTAGATATGTTTAACGAGAGAAAATTGTAAAAGGCATTAAAGAAAACCCAATTTAAAAAAGCTGCTCTGGTCATCCGGCTGTCACTGGTCACTGCTTCATAAGCATATTTATTGGACCGTCATTCCTTTTAAAAAGGAAGCGAATTTCCTTTTACATAAATGCGAGAGTTTAAATAAATATATACCTTCTTTTAAGTTTTTACATACCATTTCCTTTTGCCAGTTAGACAGATTTCTTCCGTGTTTTTTTAAAAACATTTTATGTTTCCTTCTCGAATGAATTAGCAACTTTGACAAACGGATGCATGCATGTTATTTTGTGTTATGTCCCCCCAACCAGTAGGTCCCCCCTACTTTTCCTGTTATACTAAAAAGACGTTCCACGTGCTTAACTTTTTGCAGTTAGTACTTGTAATGTCACAGTCAATCAAATTAAATGGACCAACAATAGCGTTGTTGCTTTTGTGATTCCCCCATTTTTATTCGGGAACATGCATATTGTAGTTTAGTACATGTCCAGACAATCAACCACACAGCAGACTCACATACATACATACGTAAATACAGTAGATAGGACTAGCTATTGTAGGTTTAACCGGTAACGGCAGGATAGCAACAGTAAGACTTGATTTCTCTTCTGTATCTCTTAACGACAAAATTACGGACTTCTTACGTCAGTCTAGACGTTGCCACTATGTGAACTTGGACAAATTGCTTTCTATAGAAGGCATTTTGGTGGGAAGCCAAGTGTCAAATGTGCAAGAAAAAAAACTAGGAAACTATTATATGTCATTTCTTCGTCCCTCATAGGAAAAGTTATATAAGCAGGTTAAAGCTAAGTTGAGCGGATTTCCCAGACCTTATGTAGGGACATCTCAGAAATGTTGAAGGGAGCCGGGGGAAGAAGGGGGGGAGTTGAAACAGAATTGACAATGTTTAATTTAATAGAGACATGAAATAGAACAATTCGGCGTTGCACATAAACTTCCAAAAAATACAGGACAAAGTTTGAAAATTCGGGACTGTTCTGGAGTGGGGACCAGAATTTGAATAACGTGTCGCATGCATTTTATTTTCTGTCCTGTCGTAACCAAACGTCGCTACTTTCTCAATTTCACAATTTTTTTATTTTCATTTCATCCAGGAGTAAGAACCGAAATTTATGAGCTCCCACCACGAACTGGACCCGCTTACACCACAGTTAGCATGAACTTTGATTATCTTGTTTGACTCATTTTAGCCACTATGACTTCGGCCCGGACCGATATGAGTTTTTTTTGATAATCTATAAATACTCTTGCACCAGCACGGATTCGAACTCGAGACCTCTTCTTGGACTCTAACCTCACACATTAAACTTCACAACTACCTACCCCAGAGTATCGGCCTTGAGATTTGTTGTTCGTTGTCTAAGCCAGTCTGTTAGGTAGCCTCGTCAACTATTCGGAACGATATCGGCCGGTCTCGATCGGTATTGGGCAATGACATCTTCAAACAGTAGTAGGGCCTACATGTTTCCCATGTTTCCTGAATAACTTTGAATGTCGAAATATCGTACCACGGCCATGTCGATAGATGTTTAGTCAGAACGGCCAACCGCGATAGATATGTGCGTTATTGGCCCGTTATTGAAGCTTTCTCCGTAAGTTAGTGTCATTAATAAGATAGAGAGTTAATGAAATGAAACAATTCATTTTGGGATCAGGTAACCTCGGCCTGAGCCTGAGATGCTTCAAGGCCTCAAAATAGATTCAATTAAATTCCTTGCTAACCTAGCTCTACTCCGTAAAAAAATAAATCATTACTAATCTATTTATTAAAACTAATAAAAAATCAACGAATTTTTGTTGACAAATTGTCTTGATAACTTGCGCATCTAACTTCGTCATATATAGCGGGAAATGTGACGCACTTAGCGTGTCCTTGGTAGCTCGATTACTCAAAGGTATTAAGTAAGGCTTTCTTAGAAATATGCTTTTTTTTTTTTTTTTTTTTTTTTTTTTTTTTTTTTTTTTTTTTTTTAAAGCGCACAGAGGCGATCAAAAATCGACTCATATGTTACAGAAGTGCGAAAAGTGGACTTTGCACAAGAATTGATCATAATTTAAAGTAGGCGACTGTAACCTAAAATAATTAAAAAGAATTAATAAAACATGAAATGAATTAGGGTTACCCTAATCTGGAATAGAGCCGAGATATTATTATTATAGCTGTGTTTATATTGTCTATAATTTCAAATCTTCATCCATTAATTACGTCACTGAGCTGCTGGAATGAGCGCTTCCAGGGGACGCGTGCTGGCATCGAACATTGATGATGACGAGCTCTTCCGATTTCCCCTATTACTTTTGTTCTTGACAAATTATTCACATTTATGACAGTAATAAGAATAACAAATACAAACCAGAATCCAGTATACTTTATATTTACATTAATTAAAAAAGACTTCTTTATCCCAAGCAGAACTAAAATAATCTAGAGGCTCTTCTTTTCACATACTCACTAAAACTCATCAACAAAATTTGTTTATCGCACAAATAGAGTGAAAACAGTATTTTAAAGGCTCGTTTAAATTCGTGCCATTAAAAAGAATGCCAGTCATTAGAGGTCTGCAATATTTACTTTTTTATTACGTGTTAATTGCGAAAAAGAACATTAGCGAATGCAGTATGCAACATAAAATGCGCTGAAAAGTATGACAGTTTGTTTACAGTTTCCCATGTACATATATCCGGTTCTTTTTTGTTTTTTCTCTGCAATAATAACGTATTAATGCGTGTGTTTTGTTAGGATAACTTGTTATTATTGCTCATGAATCGTGATTTTTTTTTCTGTGAGGTAGGGAAATTGAATAAATTTTCTTTATAAACGGAGTGGCATACATAGTTTGAAAACACTCTTGCGAATTCACATTTAGTTCTCTAAGCAGTACAGCCGATAACTTGACTCAGAGAAAATCTACTAAATATGGATAGATTTGTTGCTAACGTTTGAACTAAATTTCTCATAATGTACTATGTACTATTTCGTTATCTCTGTAATGATCAGCTTTATATGGACGTATTTTCCGAGACATTTAAAATTTATTTTGTGTATGTGGTATTATGCATTTTTTTTATTACTTTTTTCTGTTATGACAATAAGGTAAAAGTGACTTATTACGCTTATCCAAATTAAAATAATGAAAAAGATTCTTGGTTTTGTTTCTCCTCTTTTCGTTCTAACAAATATAAATATATAAAATATCAAATGCGACAGGTCAATAGTTCGAACCCTGTGATATTTAATCATGGAGTCATCATTCCTCATCCTCACTGACGTACGTATATTGACATCTTGTCAAAATACCGGGAAACTGCCGTTTCGTTTCTCCATTGCTTGTCCTCCGAGGACGTTTATAGATGACACACGAAAAGAAAGAATGTAACAGAAAACCGTAGAAATTTTACGATAGAACTTAGGGAACAAAAGGGTAATGTCTCAAGAATAATGATCTCACACGTTCTTATAACTTATTTTAAAATACCGGTTGCTAGGACACGATATCTATACCGGTCGGTCTGAATGTTAATTATGGCTCTAAATAAATACGAATATCTTCAAATTGATGAGTTCTGATTGCTTTTACTAAAGAAAATCATTCGTAATCTTTGTTATATTTATGTACATCGAAATATGATCCACCTATTAGAGAATGCGTGTTCTCTGTTATCTGTTATCTGAAACAACATATGTTCATGTCATCTTACCAGAATAAACCGACAATTCATTTGCTTGTTCCCTGATATTTTGTGTTTTGTTATTCATTAGATGCGTGTATTGTTTGAGCTTGAAGTGAGTGAGGAACTATGTTTTCAAAACCTTTTCGGACTTTATCAAAATTTCCCTCCGAGCCTCTGATGAACAGAGAGATGTTGATTGACATCTATAGATAAATTAGTGTAAAAAATAATGCGATATAGCGTTTCGAGCCAAGTGTTTTGTCTCGTGCGAGTTAAAGCGGGGTAAGCATGTGCACCTAGCTTTTGATTCTACGTTACGAAGTTAGAATCTCAAAACTTGCATCAAACCTGAAACACACTTCTTTTAGTTTCACAAGGTCTTGTATTAATAATTTGAAAAAAGTTCAATCTAATATTTCTTTAATAATTTGAAAAAAGTTCATTCTAATATTTCTTTAACACGTGACGCAAACGCGCTTTGTGCCTCATCGATGAGTAAAAGCATGTGACAAGGAATTAAGAAACTAAGGAATGTTTTAAAAAAAAACTGTCCAAAAATTGAATTGAAATTGTATGGAATACAACTTGTACAAAATATTAAAAAATAACATTAAAATTACCTGAATTACGTGATAACGTATATTTATGATAAATTATATAATTATAATTTACTTGAGAAACATTATGATAAATTATATGACTTATTCGAACAAGCAACTTAGTTTATTTTAGCTCTCCTGGTACTTTTTTTCTTTTTTTAATTTGTCAGTTTCTTGCAATAAACCCTAAAATTAAATTCCTATCTGAACACCACTAATCTAGATTTGAGTTAGAAACCTCTGAAATACGATGATAGTATTTTCTCTCTCTTATCGTTATCAAGCGAAAGGATTTCGTCACCACTGTGTTAACGTAACAGTAAAGAAAGAGGGATCTCTATAAAGCTCTGAATCGATTACTGCTTGAACATAATTCTAAAATTGGATGGTTGACACTTTCCAATATTTCTCTCATAAATCTTGCATTGACGCAGAAATGAAACATATGTTACTCCATCCAATGCGCTGATTCACTGCGCACTGCGGTAGTAGTCGTAGCCTACCTACAGAATAGTCTTCCCTGATTTTGTTACCCTTGTATTATTATTATTACCTGTTTGGTGGTTTAACAGTTCACACAGAGGTGTAGTTAGAGGGGCCCGTGGGGTTCGATACTCAATTCAGATTTCTGTGTAAAATCAGTATAATTTTAGGTGTAATTATCTATATGTCTGGGTGGTAATAAATTTCATACCGCTGGACCCGTTTCCCTGGAGTACTAAATCCCTGAATGCGTGCTAAGTCCGCATGTCAAGGATTTAAAGACGGGAAAGTTTAAAAAAAGAAAACTGTCATCAGTACATTATGACATCTGTGAAATGTTTTAAAATCATTCCTGAAGAGAATAAGTATATGTAGGTCCAATTTTTTGTCGTTCCTAAATATTGTACAACGTACACCCCATTTCTTAAAGCATGGAAAAGGAAGTCTAGTGAAAACCGCAATCTGTCATGTTTATTGGTTCTCATTTTATAACATATCTGCTTAATCAAAAGAGAAAAATATAGAAGCACTATATACATAATTATTCTTAACATGCTTTTATAACTTACGCTATTTGAAAGCTCTTGTGATGAACATGAGCTTGGAAGAGAGGGGTGGGAGTAAACGGATCGGTCAACCCCCCACCCCAGGAAATTTGTTTAGCATTATCTAAAGAGGGCAGTAAAAAAAAGCCCGAGGTACAAAACCTTGTATAATAAGGAACAAACATTCTGCATGTATTAAGTTTGTTGATATGAAGAAACAATTGACTTAAGCATAGCCTATGTTTACACATATCGTTCGTTGTAGTTTTGAGACATATCAGATTTTGTTTGCAAATTCTCTGTAAACGGGAAAGCCTGTAGAGGGTCGTGGTTGCGTGGGGCAGTCGGGAACGAATGCTACGTTAAAAATAATAATAAAAGGCGAGACAGAAAGTCGTGTTAATATCACTAATAATGACTAGTTCATATTTAAATGTTCAACAATAACCGCTTCGTTAACAGCAGTTGACTGTTCTTTTGAACGCAAAGGTATTTTCAGCTGATAGATGTTGCTCTTGCTCAATGAGTCTTCCTGGCCTCTCCCTTCCTCAGACCTTATTGAAAAGGGAACAAAGGATCTATCAATAAGGGGTGATATTGGGTAGAAGACATCTTTGTTTGCCAGCATACATTCATTTGCTCTTATATAACATTACAATATTCTTATTACGTTATTTCTTAAGCTTTTAGTTGAATGAATTGACAACCAATGCTAAAATTCAGTCTGGGCTTGTCTCCTGAACATTTTCTAACAACGAGACCCATTTTCGTATCCTTATTCATATGAGGACTAGTCCAGAACCAAAGGTATACAAATGATATTGAAGAATAAAATAAAGTTTGAGGTAATCTTTTATAAATAACCCTAAATTATATGACAATTTTGTGTCACAAAAACCTTTATTCTGGATTATATATAAAAGATTACCTCTTACAGTTTTTTCTCCAGTCGACATATAATAATTCTGTTTATTATTATTATTGGAACAGTATAAATTAGAAACTTTGGATTTGTTTTTTTTTTAATTGCACATTCATATTATTCAAGTAATCAAAAACGGATTTAAACACTTTGAGGTGAGATGGATAGTTCTGACACCTTGAAGAATATTTCCAAACCTAATTAGCCGATTCCGATGAACAATATAGTTTAATGTTGCTCAAAGCATTCAGTAATCATCAAATTCCCTATTTGTGGAGCTCTCTCTCTTTACTAGCAATTGTTAATCCTATTAAAGAATATAGTTTCCAAATTTTGTAAAAACAGCAGAAACTTTTTTTTTTTTAAGTAAACTTCTTTCACGTTGTAGTTTATTTACAATATCTATACCCATATCTTATCATTCTCGCTTTTCGAATAATAACAATAATATACCTGACCTTCGCCTAACAAGTATGAAATATTTTAATCTTGATGGTCTGTGTCAACAATATGGAGAAACACAAGCAACTGACTCTCCACCTTAGAAACATTTCTGGCGACGCCCATAGTATTAGACTTTTCCGTGTGACAATAGGGAAATTGGAAAATTTCGTCTCGTGGGCAACAATAGAGCACACTGCATTTGGTTATTTTATTTTTACACGACGTGTGTTATTTTTCTTAACCCTGTATAAATACATGTATGCACCTGTATATAGCGATTGTTTCTGGGTTACTTTGCGTTATTGCTATTTATTTCGATAAAAAGATTGAGTTGTTGGTCTTATGCAATACTGCCTTTCAGCGCCTATTAATACTTTCTACACACTAAATAATTCAAAGAGCGGAAATTTCTTTCGATTTGAGCGGAATATTTCATCTTTTGCAAGCAGAAGAAAGAGGGGCCGCTCTTTTTCATCGGAGAAAAGATGAGAAATTTCCGCTTGAAAAAAGGTGGAATCTTTGGTATAACTTCGTCTTTCGATAACCTTGACAATAACAAATGGTGGAAAACAAACATGACTAGTAGCCATGATGCATTGTGAATCACTCTAAAAAGATGAAAAATAAACCACTCTAAAAAGATGAGAAATTGCTCTTTCAAGTTTGAAGCATTAATTACATCCAAAAGCATCGGAATTTCATCTAGAAAGATCACATTTCTATCCAAAGCAAGAGCGTTTTCGTTGAAAACCAAATCTTTCGATTGAAAATTCCGCTCTAAAAGAGTGGGCCCTCTTTTCGCTCGAAGAAGAGTGAATATTCCCCTTTTAATTAAGATGTGTACAATCACGCATGAAACATCCACGCAGAGAACTAATTGTTACCCGCACATTTTGTCCCTTCTAATAGGTAATCCCTGTCAATGACTAGAAAATCGCTATGAACATAAATGTTTTCCAGTGCTAGAGGGTAGTACAATCATGTCGCTAATGTATTTTTTTGCTGTTACATGAAACTGCCATTCTGCTGGCTACAAATTTAAAGCTAGGAAGCTCAAACTTTCAGAGAAGACAGTTGATAACCATTTAAAGGTTTCTATCGGTGCCGATTTTTTTTTCTAATTTATTCATTGTTGCAATAGACTGATTGTTCTTGAGAATATTCAAACTTCTAATTTTCAATGAGCATGACAAGATCAAAAATCAACATTTTGGTAGCTGTAAAAACCTTGCAGTAGATAAGTTTTCTTCTGTGAAAGTAGGCTGTATGAGATCTCTAACTTTGAATTTGCAGGAACAGCAATGGGTTTGCGTGCCATATACATTAGATGATTCCCGAATTTTTCGGGACAGTCCCGAATACTTGAGTTGTGTCCCGGCGTCCCGAAAATAGTATTAAAAGTCCCGAATTTCATCAAAAGAGAGCGATATGATTTAACAGTCGCATACCAATGCTAAATTTGCACCGATAAATACAATATAAAAAAAAGGGTTTCGGACCCCAAACCTCCGATCATTGTAATTAGCCTTACAACAAAGAAATCACTCGAAGATATGTGTAATTGAATGTCTTATACGGATATAGGGCAAAAATACATATTTTAAGTTATCTTTCAGTGGCGTAGCCAGAGAGGGGCAAGGGGGCGCTTGCCCCTTCAATGGAAAATGCTTCATTGTTGTAGCATTATGGTAGAGTGGTACATTTTCGATAATTTCAAAATGAATTCAATATTTCTAAAACGGAAATTGCAGCAGCACCAACCTTTTTTTCCTTTAATTTATTGCTTACATATTAGCGAATACATCACCATAATATTACAGACCTGCAAATATGGTTCTCCACAGGACAAGGTTATTTTCATCCTTTAAAAAAATGATCAGAATTCTGATCACTTTACGGTATAATTTCGATCAATGCTAATCTTTATAGTATTCATTACGGAACTAAACATGAAAAGGTTATCAAGCACTCTCACGTAGAGATACATAAGAAATGCATCTTAGTATGCACAGCGTCTACCTAAAGTTCCTTGGTTTGATCCGTATATTAACGCAATTCTTTGTTTTACTTGTCAATTCTGCTAGACTAGTATTGAGGGAGGAACTTTCTTACTACTGTACTTGATCATTCGGAATGAAAGAAAATTTTGTTCTGAAACGACGTCAGAAACGTATTGGTGAATAGTGTACCTCCTGCACTGATCAGTGAAAGAGTACTTTTCGTTCGTTAAAGAAACAAATGGAGTTAATGAACTTAAAACGAGTAAATAAACATTTATGGCATAAAATGCCTATCAAAAGAAAATTTTATATCTACAATTTACGAGCACTTCCCGCAAATAATTTGCTTCTTACCATTAAGGCCAACGCATACTTCGTGGTTTAACAGCAGTTGCATCTCTGATACATTATCCAGTCCCTTTAGGAAACTGAAGCAGTACTGTAGTAACTTACTTTACAAAACGCACATACATCGTCTTTCTGAGGTGACTTCAGTCTTCACCCTTGTTTACTTCTAGATGCGTTCTACAACGTAAATTAATAGTGCTAATTCAGCTACTCCGCTGATCGAAACTGTACCATCTTCTCTGATCAGAAATGTACTACCCTGTGCATGGAAAGGGAAATAGCTGTAGATCCGTTAGCACTCACTAGA
>JAGDQP010062087.1:0-11932 GCA_022664845.1 Lepisma saccharinum
AACAAGTTTGTGTGCTACTGGGGTACGCCCTGTCAGATGAACTTAAGTTGCGACTGAGAATGTTTGAAAATAAAGTTCTGATTTATAACTTATGTGAAAAAAATTATGGGCCGAAAAGGGACTAGGTGACAGAAAAATGGAGGAGACTGCATCATGAAGATATGTATGGGAGGTACGATTCACCTGATATTGTAAGAATAGAATCACGACGGGTAATATGGGCCAGGTGATATAGTTCGGATTGGACTAAAACGAATATTATATTCCATCGTCGTTGGAAGTCGGAGGTGAAGAAACTGTTGGGAAGACTAAGAAGTCATTTGGAGGACAACAGATGGGAAATTTGAGAAGTAGGTGTTCGTGGTGAAAACTGGCTTCCTCAAAATAGAATTCAATAGCAAAGATTAGTGCGACGATGAACTAACTTGTAAGTTCCGTAAGTCATAGAGTTAGTTGGATACAACAAAACTAATATAACATCAAACCTTTGCCTTTCACTCAAAACAGGACAGACGATATCGCTTCTGTACAATTTTGGTTATCGAGATATGTTAATTATCAAGTAGTGTATAAGAATAGTAGGCTATTTTATATACCGAAATAATCAGTTATGTCAACTACGTATGACATTTAACACATTACAGGAACTTGATTTTTATTAGACTTAAATATTTCGTGTTATTTGCATTCACTTTTTTTTTAATTTTTAAAGTTAAAAACTCTCCGAAAGGTGAAATCACCGAGCGAATATTGACTGAGGGCGTCAAAATTCGCAAAACTCCTACAGTTTCGTCTCTGAAAATAACATACCTTTAATAATATCACTTCGAGAGTGAATAATATTTACGGAAGAGTCCAGCAAGTCTGCGAGTCCTACTAGGAGAAGACCTATTATTACAAAGAATATTCCAATCCATTGCCTCCAGTTCAAAAATTTGCACAACACTGCCATGGTCAATAAACCAGTGAACACGATCACAGCACCTAATGAAAGAAAAATATGTCTATGCGTTATTCTATAACATAATCCATCAACACACACAAACAAAATATATATAATTTTGATATATACACTATTTGCATACCCGATTGATCAAAAATATCCGGACACCCACCTGAAAATTAAGTACAAGTTTGGGCCCTCCATCGGGAACACTGGCATCAGTACGGTGTTGGCCCACCCTTAGCCTTGATGACAGCCTTCATTCTTACAGGAGCTACAGGCATACTATCAATCATATGACGGAAGGTTTCCTGGGGGATGGCAGCCCATTCCTCGCGGAGCGCCAAAATTAGAAGAGGTATCGATGTGGGTCTGTGCGGTTTAGCACGAAGTCGGTGTTCTAAAACATCCCAGAGATGTTCTATCGGATTCAAATCAGGACTCTGCACAGGACAATCCGTTAGTGGGAAGTTGTCGTCAAACCACTCCCCCACAATTCCTGCAATATGGACGGATGCTCAGTTGTGCTGAAAGACACAATGGTCATTCCCGAACTGGTCTTCGATGGTAGGCAGCAGGAATGTGCTTAAAACGTCAACGTAATCTTGTGCCGTGACACTGCCACGTAAAGCAAAAAAGGAGCCAAGCCCCCTCTAGAAGAAACATGACTACAATGTAACCTGATCCCTATCTTATTTCATAGTCGGCACTATACAGACTGGTAGATATCGTTCACCAGACATTCGTCACACCCACATCCTACCATCGGATTGCAACATTGTATACCATGATTCATCACTCCAGTCAACGGGTTTTTCCTGTTATATGGTCTAATATTTTTACGCCTCTTACACCTCACGTTTGGCATTTGCCTGTGTGATATGTGGCTTATGGGCAGCTCCTCGGCCACGAGCCTAAGTTTCCGCACGTTGTGTCGAACAGTCGTGGTGCTTGGAGTAGATCCTGATGAAGCTTAGAATTTCTGTGATTGTGGCTATGAATGATTGAGGATTATGCTGAACTACCCTTTTAACACTCGAGGGACTCTGAAGGTCAAAATGGGAGTTCGGTCTTCACATTGTTTGGTTGTACACGTCCCTTCACGTTTCCACTTCACTGTAACATTGGAAACAGTAGACCTAGGGATGTTCAAGAGGGTGAAAATCTCGCGCATAAACTTCTTACACAAGTACCCAATCACCTGACCATGTTGAAAGTCCGTGAGTTCTTAGACCGTCCCATTCTGCAGTCTCGCGCTGCCTCTGACTACTGACCTCGCTGGCCATGTGTTCTGCGAGGTAGATGACAGTACTGCGTCGCCATCTTTGATAAACATACGTTTCGCGGTGTGTCCGGATACTTTTGATCACATATTATATATACATTATATACAGGGTGTCCCAGTCATATGAGCAAAAACTTTGGGAGGAAATTTGTCACATTAAAATACGAAAGAAAGTTGCTATAAACGTGGTTAGGTAAACGTTGCAATCACGAGATATAAGTAGTCAACTAACGACGTACAATAGAAAATTGAATTAGTGTCTCTTCATATATAAAAAATAAGTCACGAGAATTAAAGTATTTGTTTTTTTGTGAAGCTGTATTAAGATAAGATATTGAACAAGTTAAATGTCGTGTGGTCATATAAGCCTCTACTCTTAAATAAAGTTACATATTTTTGAAATGGCAATATGTCGACTTATTCAATGTTTGTAGTATTGCCCTTGAGACGAGACGGGCAGAGAAATGTCTGAAAAAATGAGACGAGACAGCACTCTCATAATGTGCAATATGTATCTTTTCGAGACGAGACACTTTCTGAAAGAGACAGTCTCAATCTAAATGTCGTCTCGTGGACAGCACTAAATGTTCGGTGTAGTCTACTAGTGTTGAGAAATATATCATACACACAATATAGTGTTGCAAGGAGCACATAAATCAGAAATAAGTATTGGAGAGGACCGTTTTACATTTTGGTGTGACAAATCACATCTCAAAGTTTTTGCGGCCAGTGCCATTTGATAATACATAACTGTATTTCAGGTTTGCAACACTGTGCACTCCCTGACATTTACATTCAACTTGTTCGATACCTTGTCTTAATGCAAATTCACACTCAAGTGAATCATTTCTTATTCATGAACAAACCATTATTTTCCATTGTTTGCCACTTCCAATAATAAACATTAAACTACATTTTACAAATGCGTTCCAATGAGTATCGTAAAGATAAATTATATGATATACAAGTACAAGTTTATCTGACAATTGAAAATACTAAAATATCATGGAATTAAGACTTGAGTTCTTTCCTGCTTTTCAGTTATCGACCTAGAACTACTGCAATAAACACATAAGTATGAACGTTTCTTTCCCCCACCCATTACATTCAGCATGAGACCAGTTCGGACAATTTCCTTGCACTAACCCAGTTTTGGAATTAACACTACATTGTCGTGGAGATTGCAATGTAAAAAACAGCTTCTTAAAATTGAGAAATGTGTTCTCTTTTTAATTTATTTGGAAGCCTTTAGGCAACTGTGGCTCAGGCCGAATAAATGGTGATGGGATGAATTGGTGGAATGAAGAAACTCGAAGGAAACGGGAGAACCCCGAGAAAACCCACGCATGAGGTGTTTGTCCACCACAAAGCCTACATGGCATAAACAGGAATCGAACTGACGTCCCCAGGCACCAGAGGTGAGCGCTCTACCACCTGCCATTCCACCGCGGCCTCAAATATGTTCTTATCTATGCACCGACAAATATTCTATTAAAAAAGAAAAGAACATGTAAGTTTGTAAGTAAAAGCAGCGGGCTCATTTCCAAACTAGCGTGTTCTCATTTTCAATTAAATGAGAATATTGTTATCTCATTTTAAGAAAATTTCTTCTCGGTGTACAGATAACATTTTTCTCAATTGTAAGAAACCGTGTTTTACAATAAAACCAATTTTGTTATGAATATCGGGAAAAGAATAATATTAAAGAAAATATGACGTACCTCGCAACATCTGAAATGTTGATGCATACGTAAGATTAAGCCCAACATACATCATGGACGTAGCAGTCATATCAAATAAAGCTGGCGGAAGAAAAATAAGCGGGTTAAATTTCCTGTTACCTGCCAAAATATACCATTCATGTTCTTCTTTATCCTACAGGAAGAGAAAAAAATGCGCATTGAGTGTTAAGACACAACGGAATGACAAATACCTATCTTTTATATACACGAAATCAGAAAAGCGGAAATTTTCATTCTTTTTTGTTTTTTCGATGAGAAAGTGATTTCATCAAAAATTATTGAAGTTCAAACGAAAAGAGCGTTTTTCGAGACACTTTTGCTTTGGATAGAAAATGTGATCTTTTAGATGGGTTTCCGATGCTTTACGGATGTAATTTAGTCTTCAAACTTTCCGGGACTATTTCTAACTTTTCCCAGTGGTTCACAACGCATCATGGATACTAACCAAGTTTATTTTCGGCCATTTGCTACCGTCAAGGTTATTAAAAGATGAGCCGTACTGTGAAGTTTAATGTGTTTAGTTAAAAATAACAACAGAAAACCTGATAACTTTTCTCTACTGACAAAAATATACAAGTAGATGTCAGAAAGTCTTTGAAAGTTGTTCTTAAGTATCTGACCGGATGGAAGAGACCTTTCGAAGGTGTTTTCTCCTAGTTGCTCAGCTATCCTAGGCCCCAGGGGATAAAGCGTTGGATCGCTGGCAGGTTCAATTCCCAACAAATTACTTCTCTCTGTTTCATTCATAAGAACGTTACTTTTCTTTCTTACTGCTTATGAATAAATGTTCCCTTTTTGCTTCCTATTACATTTTAAGCATTTTATTTTGTCGTTTTTATGTTCAAAAGATGAAAATATCTGAATAGATGGAAATTCATCTAAAAAAAATATTCCCATCGAAAAAGCTACCATATATCATTTTTTTTTTTAGATTTATCATCTTTTCACCAAAAAAAAAAGTGGTTTCTCATTTTGCTCTCGTAAAATTGAATATTCCACTCAATTCGAGAATATTCCGCTTCTCTGAATTGTGTGTGTACATACCGTATTGTAACTAGACTTTCTTTCTTTTCTGGACAATGGTAGCTGGGAGCTGTAATTGTCGACGACCGATCTACCGCTGATGAACAATTCAATCCATTGTACAAAAGTATATATATATATATATACATACACAGGGTTCCATAAAGTCCGTTGCCACCCTGTGTATCTTTGAAACGACTGCGAATATGAGCAAACGCAAATAGGGGTACGGGGGTCAACTTGAAAATTTCAAATGGCAAAGGGGGTCGAGTAATATATCGTTTGAAAGGACTCGACAAAAGAAATATTTTGGCGAAAGTTTCAAGTCGCTATGTTGACCCCATCCAAAATGGCGGCGGTCACATTTCGTGTCCATAAAATCCATTGCCACCCCGTGTATCTTCAAAACGACTGGGAATATTTTAAGAAAAACGCAAAAACACGTCCTTCATTATTTTAAGGGGCTAACATTTTTATCTATAAAAGTTCCACTCCGTGTCCCCTAGGAGGAGTAAATGGAGGTCAGGGTTTACGTGAAAATGTCAAATGACAAAAGTGGTCGAGTGTCAACGGGTTTGACACAAGAAATAATTTGGGGAACCTTATTCCAAACGGCAGTAAGATGCAAGTTCTAAAACGAAACTTCTATTCCTCACTCAGACAGCAAGAGGTCTAGAAGTTACTCTTCACAGCAAAATCTGTATCTAACTATTGTTGTCATGATTCTTTTCGAAATTCTAACGTACCCACAAGTAAGCTGATATGTTAGTCCCATAGTTTTGTAATGCTAGGAACATTTCGAAACATTTTCTTTTTCTTTAATTTTCTTTATCAGAGTGTTTCTGATGAATGTAAATTGTCAATATTGTGAAGAGGTTCCAAATTGCTGACAATGAGTTTTCCAGCGTGTTCCTACGTACATCTGCCTTAACAACTAAATAGTGTCTTTCCAGTTACACTTTGCTGATTAAAGTTTCGGAGATACACGCGTTGAAGTTATTTATTTATAGGCTGAACATGTAGAAACTATTTAGTGGTTAAGGCATATGTACGTAGGAACATGCTGGAAAACTCATTGTCAGCAGTTTGGAACCTCTTCACAACACTGACAATTTACATCCATCAGCAAACCCTCATAAAGAAAATTAGAGAAAAAGAAAATATTTCGAAATGTTCCTAGCATTAAAATCTATGCGACTAACATAGCAGCTTACTTGTGGGTAGTTGGTACGTTAGAACTTCGAAAAGAATCATGACAACAACAGTTAGATATAGATTTCGCTGTGAAGAATAACTTCTAAACCTCTTGCTGTCTGAGTGAGGAATAGAAGTTTCGTTTTAGAACTTGCATCATATTGCCATTTGGAATATGGAACAATTTGAAATTTTAAGGTTTCCCAAAATTATTTCTTGTATCAAACCCGTTGAGACTAGGTATCATTCGATCACTTTTGTTATTTGACAATCTCCGTTTACTCGTCCTAGGGAATACGGAGTGGACCTTTATAGCTAATAATGTTAGCCCCTTAAAATAATGAAGGACGTGTATTTGCGTTTTCTTATATTCCCAGTCGTTTTGAAGATACACGGGGTGGCAACGGACTTTATGGACACCCTGTATATACACCCTGTGACCGCCGCCATTTTGGATGGGGTCAACATAGCGACTTGAAACTTTCGCCAAAATATTTCTTTTGTCGAGACCTTTGAAACGATATATTACTCGACCCCCTTTGCCATTTGAAATTTTCAAGTTGACCCTCCCGTTCCCGTCTGGGGTGGAACTTTTAAAGCTCAAAATTCAAGCCTCTCAAAATGATGAAGGACGTGTTTTTGTGTTTGCTCATATTCGCAGTCGTTTCGAAGATACACGGGGTGGCAACGGACTTTATGGACACCCTGTATATATATTCAAAGTAGTTTTGAACATTTCCAAAATAATGCCTCTTTCTATTGTTACATTGTTTCAGAAAATACCTACTTAGATTTTCGATCCAAATAGCGAGCCCTATTTTGTCTAACAGCTTTCCTCTCCATTTTGTTTGACTGCTGATCGTGCTGAAGTTTTATGATTTCAAGGTGGCTCTGCTCAGCAAGTTGTACAAGTTCAAATAAGCTACCATCAAAATTGCACCTACATCATAACTATCAAATAAGGTGATGTACTTGTATTTTGCAGTTCAAGTTTAACAAATCCACAAACGAGCAACAAACATGATGTTAAAATCAACCGTAGCGTAGAAAAAAATCCATAATTCAACTCCCACCCACTTGATGGCACCTTCTCGCTACAGTATTTATTCCTCATTGGGTTAAGTTAGATTAGAAAAGTCAAGTTCGCTTATTTTGTATATATCAGCATTTTGAACATTTTACAAGTTAAGGTGCAATATGTTTGGTTAGAATAGGTTAGAAAAATCACGTTAGATTTTTTTTGTTCATTAATCACTTTCACCTTTCGGAATAAAACTTCCGCGAGAATAGCGTGATCTAGTGCAGTACACCTCCCGGTTCTATTCGACCTCTCCGTTTTGTCAAACTTTCCTCTATTTACCCATCGATATACTGTGTTGTATAAACACCGGTCAAAATAAGTAGGGGAACAAGGCAGAAACTGCAAAAAGAACAACGAAAACTAGCAAAACAGTGTTTCAAACGGAAGCTCTCCCGTAACAAATACAACAGATCCATGTATCTTGGGAACAGTAGATATAGCTAGGGACAATATAAGGGGTCATGCGTGAAAAGGCGCAAAACAACATAAGAAGCCCAGTATTGTGTCCGCAATACACAGAGAATGCTTGTGTGCCCGTGTAAGGAAACGCTGAATAGGAAGAATGCCATAACAGCAAGATTTACCTGATTCTATGTCCTAGAGAGCTATTGGCAGGCTGGAAGCAGGGCAACACAGCGAATCAGTTGGAATGTCACCCAGTACCATTTTTCACCCGAGAAGACGGTTTCAACAAACTGAAAATATTCTGTGATGGCCAGGACAGGGCCATCCACAAACCACGACGGCACGGGATGGCAGGTATTTAGTACTAGTAGCACATCGGAATGTGACCAAACGGTAACAGACCTCCAATGAGCAGTGTTCACAGCAACACGACGCAGAGTGTTCATCCAAACTATTCACAATCGCCGACATGAAGATGGTCTCTATGCACGGAGACCGTTAATGTGTGTTCAATTGAGGACACAACATCTTGTGGCCCGTAGAAACTGGGGTGAAGCACATCGCGAGTGAGGGCCTGCCAAGTAGAATTCCGTGGGTTTCTCCGATGAGTCGAGCTTTAGTCTGGAGGCAGAAAAAGGACGGGCATTGGCGGGAATGTGAAACCAATGATTAACCTCTTCTTGTGCGTGAAAAGTCCCAATATTGTGGCTGTTGATGTGGTGTGCGCCTCCATTGCCAGTTAGCAACGTACCGACCTTCATATAATTCGGCATGGTTATCTGACGGCAGTTCGTTATACAGATAAGATCTTCAGCCCTTATATTGTCCCTATGGCAGAAGCAATTTGTCATTCTTTGATTTTCATGGACTATAATACCCATCCTCACCGAGCTCGCCGGTGGATCCCATGCTTCAGAAAGTAGATATGGATTGAGCGTATGGTGTGACCACGTGCTCGCCGGACCTCAATTCCAAAGATCACATCTTGGATTCTCTGCGAAGAGGCACTACAGCTACGCCTACACGTCCAAGAACTCACCAACAGTTGAAAATTGCCCTCCCGGAGGAGTGATCCAGGATATCCTAAACTCGGATCGACAACTTCATCAGTTTCATGCCCAACAGGTGTGCAGCAGTGTTAGCAGTTAACAGAGACCATTGACCTTACTAGCGATAAAGTGCTATTGTGTACATATCCGTTTGTACGGTCCTATACGAAATTGTACCTTTACCTATCATATGTCGTTTCCTGCCCCACGTGTGTCAACAGCCTCTGGGACTGGACTTGACCCATTTAACTGCATGGGTCACGGCTAGCTTCCATTTGCAGCACTGTTCCAATAGTTTTCACTGTACTTTTCTCTGTTTCTGCCATGTTTTCCTAATTTTTTTGACCACTGTAGTTAGATCTCTCTCTGATAACATTGTATAATTCCTTAATGTAAATACATGTACAAGCATAAACATATCGTACAAACGTCTTCAAATACTGTAAAATGCAATATAAGAGATAACTTACATGTACTTTTAATACCTTCTTCTCTACTTCTTTTTCTTCTCCTTCCCCTTCTTCTTTCTCTTCTTCCTTTGGAGCAGAATCTTGTTGATCAGCATCCTCTTGAGTCTCATAAAGTTCATTCGGTTCACCCATACTTTCAACTGCAATGTTCTTTCTCTCTTTTTTTTGTTTTCGCTTCTAAAGAAAGAAAGTGCTTATTATCATTATTCCCATAACCGTATTTTAGTTCGTAAAGAGTAATGATAATCATTTTACGAAGCTCTTCTATACAGCAAATAGTGTTTATGTTAATTTAACTGTTGTATTAAAAGTGTCTAAAGTATACACAATGAAAGAATAGATCTGGGTGAAGACGCGAGAGGAGAGAAACTAGGCTTGGTTCGCGTAGAAAGCAGAAAGGCAGTTACGATGTTGCCAACTTTCCTCCTCACTCTGTTCCAGAGCGCAAGCGGAGAGGAAAACGAAGCTTTCTTTGACGCTGTTCAGGAGCAAAGACAGCTTTCTTATGCGACTTAACTACAACGCAGCCCAGCGATGAAATAACATGTGACAACAGTGTGTATGACGTTTGGATAAAATCCGATGTAGCGGCTCTTCCTTCTTATTGAAGGCAGGGAAAACGGAAGACAGGACTCTATACTCTCCTTATTACCAGTATAGTTGTGTTAAATTCTCACGTGCTACAGCAAGTTAATTTACAAGGGGTGAGTCAAAAGTTGTATAATATTTTGGCAATTTACTTTATAATATTTGTCAAATTACAAACAAAGCCGCCTAGCATTCAAACTAAAGCAGTGTTTTATGCCGAGTCCTTAGGAGGGGAATGTCTTCCCCCCACAAGTTGTGATTCCCCCACCTCAAATTTTAACTGAGGTTTTAGAAGTTTTACAAAGTAGAAAATTAAGAGATTGAATGCTTCTTATATTTAATATTCACTATCTCTCAAATCTCCTTTAAACAGACCAGATTCCCAATTTAACCACATTCATCTACTCCTAAAGTTGTTCCAAACGTAAACAGTAAGTAGTTTCAAATAAATAAAGCCCTAGATACAGAGGCATAATTTAGGGGACGCAGGGGAGAAGGCAATTGCCCCCCTGAGTTTAACCTGAGAGGAGGGACAATTGCTCTGCATGTTTCCAAATAACAATAGTCCAGTAGAATTTCATGTTAATCTAAATTTAATTACACAGACAGAAAAGTAGTACAATGTAGTTTATGTGGACAATGTCTGAATTACTTCTAAAAAATAACGTCCGTTAAATTACTCCTTTCCCGCTGTATGCACTCTCGCAACCTCTCTTCGAAATTCTGCATTGCTCGACCCAACATGTCTTCCTCTAAATTAGCTATTTCGAGTCGAATGACATCTTGCAGTACCTGGATGTTGTGGGGTTTGGTTATGTAGACCTTGGATTTTAGATAACCCCACAAAAAAGTAATCACATAGCGACAAGTCAGGTTAGTGAGACGGCCACTAAATGTGACCAAAACAAGAGATGACATGTTGGGGAAACATTTTGCGAACCATCTACATTGACGTTTTCGCTGTGTAAGCGGTGGCATCATCTTGTTGGAACCACATTTGCTGCTTATTTATTCTTCGTCTGCGTGGTTCCGGAAGCAGGAAATTGTTAAGCATTTTGACATAGTGCACTGAAGTCACTCTAGCTGCGGTATTGTCATCTTCAGAAAAATAAGGACCGATGATCTCAAATTTGGCAACACCGCACCACTCTGTTACTTTTGCGCTGTGGGAGGTTTTTGGTGTAACTGTTGTGGATTCACCAGCGCCTAGTATCTGCAGTTTTGTTTATTCACAGCTCCATCTAACTAGAAATGTGCTTCGTCACTTATAATTAGCACACTATCTTCATCAAGAATGTCAAGCATTGTCTCACAAAATTGTCTTCGCTGTACGAAATCTAGAAAAAATAGCTGCATCCTAATTTGAGATTTTTTTTTCTTTTTCGTATGTGGGTTCCTACATATCTGAAGATATTAGAACCACTTTGAAAAAAATGCTACACCCTTATTTTTCGCGGAGTAACCAAAACGGCGGGTGGCATCTTTTACTCCCGTAGACCTGTAGGGAAACCTGAATATCGAAAAGGAACTAGGAGCAAGAGAGCTTAATCAAAAATTGTTGTGTAGCTCCTCAAGTGAACTTTGAAGATGTGCAAACAGCTTTTCTAAAATAAAAAAAAACTGTGGTTAAGGAGTTGAATATAAAGCTCCAAAGTTTTGTAATATTTAGACCTAGCAATCAAGTGTCTACATTCCAAAAATCATGGCCCTAAATTGAATCCTTTATACAGCGTGGCTTCAAACATAGGTCTTTGCGAAAATGCCAGGTTTGGGCCTTAAATATTTCAGATGGGCCTTGATGAAAAAATCAGAAATTTGGTATCAAACAAACTTTGTAGGGTAACTGAGTTAGTAGTGGTGCGACTGGTCTCCCTTAAGGAAATTTTCAGTTTAATATTTTACTGTAGCTTATGTTTGATCGCTACAGTTAATCTTTTTCTTCAGTAAGTATATATATATACTTATGGATGAAGACCTTTTCTTTCCACATATCTCGGTCTGCTGATATCCTCATCCATGTAGCTCCTGAAAAACCCTTGATTTCATCTACCCATCTTGCATTCGGACGTCGTCTCGGTCGTTTCTTTTCTCTAGGAATCCAATGTAGTACATTTGTCGTCCACCTTCCATCTGTTCGTCTAGCTATGTGATG
>JAGDQP010062088.1:0-11932 GCA_022664845.1 Lepisma saccharinum
TCTCGTCCTTGGTTTCTCTATTATCATTATGAAATATTACAATACTAGAAGCAAGACTACGAAATGATGCTTCTTCAGTTATAATTCTTGTAAAATAAATTGTGAACTGTTACAAAAGTAAAGTTTGCAGCTGATATAATTTACATTTTGTAAGTCATCTACCACTTTAAGATTATTATTGACAACCCAGACAAGAGCTATATTTGTAATGCCTTTGTCACGTTAGACTATTTTCTAGGTATCATAAAAGATTTCAGAAACTGTGGTTTCGTATTTTATTTCGAATATAATTTTTTTTTTAGAAAAGTTACAAAAAGGTGGACTTTAATGTAATTTCTTTTGGTCATAGCGTTACTAAATACGACTTGGTGCAGACAGTCAGATCCAATTTATCATACTCTATTGGAGTGCTCGATGACACTACAAATCAACTTAATATCAATGATGACGTCATACGCTGCGTAGTCAAATAACTAAACGGAATGTAGTTCTATAAAACGCTTTTCATTTCATATCACAGAGTTCCATAACCACCATAAACCTACTTTCCACAACTGTATAGTATTGTCGACGTTGTATCATATTTCCATAGTTTTCAAAAAACCAATAAAATGGAGAGAAGCCAGAAATGGAGTGTTAACTACTCATAAGGAAGGACACACTAAAGTAAATATATATTTGAATCACAGTGTTAATACTCTGGAGATCACCTGGATTCACGTGTGGACGAGCTGATGTCCAGATGATGAACAATGTCAATGAGAGATTCGATGCAAGGGCTAGCAGGTGACAGCATGTTGTTCTTTTTATTGAAGGTATGACATCATCTTTTACATCTGCTCAGGGATGTCATGTACTCTGTTCGTCAGTAGTCCTGATGAGGTGACTTGATGTGCATGCCTAGCTTTTCAAGCTATCCAAGATGGCGTCGCTGCGTCCTTATGGCCTGAGACGGTCATATATACATTTCTCCGAAGTTGTGCTTCGTAAGGAACGTAATAACTCAAGACTCAGACTAGTAACTTAAAGTGTACGATTTTAGGTACATCCTGAAATGTAAAGCAAATAATTAATATAAATAGGTGTTTACGTCAACAGTTGGAAATGTATTATTATTATCATTATTATTATTTTTAGAATGTGCTATTATATGGTCAATCTAAAGTGTACATAACTTAACAATTAAGACATAAATAAAACAAGTTGGAACTGCCATTATACTACAATTGCAAAGGCTCCGGTCCCTTGATATCATTTTAGCCACATATTTTTTTGTAAAATAGGCTGGTAACACTGACAACTTCAGTGCTTAGGCACGAGAAAATTTACAGTACTGTTCTATTGTGTAGAATAATGATTATATTAAGTTTGGTGCAGATAAGTATAACTGAATGAAAGCAATTTGAATAATTGATTATTTAATAAAATGGGTTTGCAACACTCAACGACTGCACCAATCATGGGTGTACCGGCGGCTATGAGATAGTCTAGTCAAGAACTTTCCAACGACACCTCAGACACGTCTTTACACCTTATGGTTCATGAGATATTGAAAATGAGTTGGCAACACTGAAAAAGGAGTTCCTGGCTATGCTTGTTGCTTTTGCGTCAAATAATATTCATATCAAATTTGGTGCTGCTATGCCTAAAGTAATGGAAACAATTTTAAAAAAGATAATTTTATAGAAAATAAGTTAGCTACACTGCGGGTTGCGTGGAGACGTAGGCTACCTCAGCGTTTCTGTACTATGTAGATTTATGTTTTATGTCAAGTTTGAAGCAGCTAGGTCTAACTGAATGGAAGCAATTTGAACATTTCTTATAAAATGGCTTGGCAGAACTGAACTACTACACCAATCAGACGGTTCTGTCGTTCCTGAGCTAGTCTCTAGTCGAGAACTTTCCAACGACACTTCATGCATCTCTGTGTACTTTGTAGTTCCTAAGATTTAATTTCTGGACAAGGACCGACGAACGGGCGGACACCAAGAACGGGAATAGAAGGTCCCTATTGCTATAGCTTTGCTATCAATGAACCAAAATTGATGGGCCACCCGGCGACAAGAAGTGTAAAAAGATGGGCTAGAAGTGAGAGTTTGTTTTATTTTGGATTAAACCGAAAATAGACATACAAGGCTGTTTGTTCTTGTGACTAAATTCATATACTAGTCGAGCTGTCCAGTATCGTCAAGTACAGATCAGTGGTAATAAATAAAAAATATAAAGTACAAAAATTGTTTTATTTTATAATTGGCATAATTAGAGTGTGTTGTAGCATTACCTCCCACACCAGGACTGTAATAAAAGACATTGTTTTCGATGTATTTGCGAATATGTCTAAAACTTGGGATCCCAATATCAAAACCTGGATTTGAATGTCAAATAGGAATAAAAAACAAGTTTTTCAATGAAAATTAAACTGTCTTAGAAAGTAATAGAGTATACTTTCAAATATTCAAATGTTCCAGATATGTAAAGGGCAACAACTGTTTTGAACAATCAACACCTCTTGAAGCATCAAGTACCGTGAGGTCGTAGCTCAGTAGTAGAGCGTTAGCTTAGGATTCGTAAGGACGTGGGTTCAATCCCAGCAGCCGACTATCCTGACTGAGGTTTTCCAGGTTTTTTCTCAGTCGCCCCTGACAAATACCGGAGTGGCACCTTCAACTTAGGCTCTGGCCGAAAACATCCAACATCCTTTCCCCCCTCCCTTATCCGGGCCTAAGCCTTAGATACCTGAAGGCCATATATGAATTCAAGTCAAATTCAATTGAAGCACAAGTAAAAAATAAGTAAGGTTATGTTTTAAATATTAAACTTTTACCGGTACTATTTCATTTTTCAAAATTGTTTCTGTAACTTTAAGTAAGCGGACATGTTCGAAATTTTGAGTTAGTTTTAGAGCCCCGTCTCCGAAAAAAAATGGGTCTCCTTTTGATCTCATTTTGTCTATCTGTAACACAAACCATCGCGTTAACAAAAGAAGGCACATACGAACTGGCTTCAGATTTGTGTCCAGAAAATAGATAGATACCCTGTCGTCTTTTATTTGGTGAGGCCACAGGATTTTATTGTCGTATTTTCGCACTGTACGCCGTAGTGCACGCTTCATCCTAAGCGAAAGGAGGTAGAAAGAAACTGAATTGAGTTTGGGATTCACTGATCTCCATTTTCACAGTTGTTTTTCAATCTAGTGACATCATTGTCTTTCCGAATTATATTTTTATTGGCACTTGTGAGCAGAGCTAAAACGGGTCACCGAGTCAAGTTTTGAAACGATTCACCGGATCTGTACTTCGGACCCAGTGACTTGGAGGGTAGAGTTTCTAGTGCTTTCCTTATTATACACTGGTGCGTTTGAGCAATGTTTCTTTTAGGGGTGACCGGGAAAGGCGCTTTCACCCTCCAGAACACGCAAAATGCGACCCCAAAAAGGCAATTGCCTTACAACCCTGGAAAGAACAAAAAAAAAAAAACTCCGCACTCGAAAAGGTTATTCTAAAAGAATTCGTGCATTTCACAAATTAGAACATTGATTGATTCATTCTACAGGAATAAAACCAGCTCAAATCGGGTCAAGTCAAGGTCACCGGGTCGAGATTGTCTCACCGGATCAATTAGATCACAATTCGATCGTTGAGCCGCACGGGTCAGAGAATCAGTCTTGTTATTTGGGTAAGGACCGAGTGCGCTGGGTCAAGACCGCATCAATCAGGTAAAGTTTTAGACCAGCTCACCATATCGCCGGATCAGGCTGGGTCACCAAAAGTGACCCAGTTTCAGCTCTGCGCGTGCTATGTGAGATTAGATGTACAGTGGAACCTCTATAACTTGAATCTTGAGGGGAAAATGACAAAATTCGAATTATCGAATATTTCAACTTCACGAGGTTCGAGTTATCGAGAGACATTAAATGAAATTTCCATATGAAGAGGGCCGGAACTGACTGACACTTCTCTTTTATAGTTATTATCCTGAAGCTTCGCATCGTCATAATATGAAATACTTAACTTTATGTTGATCACGACGCCACAGACACTCACTTAGACAGCACTGGGAGTGGCCTGAGCAGCTGACACCTCACGGGATGGAGTAGAAAAGGGAAGGGGAATAAATTAAATTAGAGATATCATTAAGATTCGAGTTATCGAGGTTCCACTATATTACAATCGGAATTTTGGTGTTTTGTTATCTGATTTTCATGATTTTCTTCAGCTTTGATTACAATGCCCATACCACTGTGCAAAGTGAAGCTAAAACATTGTTTCTTTATATTTTGTTACTATATGCATCTTCAGTATGTTATCATAGGGTCCGCAGTAAGTTTACACTGTTAAACATATTTATTATCTGTGATAAAAAGCTTCCATTCCATATTTCAAAAACTGTGTTACTGTTAATCTATTTTAAATATTAAATGAAACAGCAATTATTTTTCGTGTTTTAGTACTCTTCTTTAAAGGTTCTGGTAAATACGAACTTTCATGAACTCATCCTTACAGGCAGGCAATACTGCCACTTAAAAGTGGCGTTTGGGTTGCCTATGCATTAGGGAGTTCAACACCAATTATCATAAATGGATATTTTAAAACCAGGAATCTTTCTGCAAACTATGCAGTACGAAAGCGTTAGATCATCGTGTCAGACTTTAAAATGTTTAAGAATTGAATTATGATAATCAAGAGACTACGGCTAATTATTGTAACCAGGGAGCTGATAGATCATTATTTATATTGTTATCATAAATATGGTTGAACTGTGAATGTCTATTTAATTGTGATTTTGAATATAAGTTAAATAAGAAGCTATATGAGTTTGTAAATGTATTAAATCATCTGAATATGGAAAACTATGCTTCTAATACTAAAAATATCGTGGGATATTTTTTATATAAAATGGAGGTGTCAAAAGATGTGATAAATCTATTGGAAACAACAGAGAATACAGAATGTTACAAAATGGGAAATTTACAAGATAAAGCTTATAGCAATTAAGGATTGAGGAAACAACTGGAAACATTTAAGTTAAGATGGAAAGTGTTTAGATACTCCCTCAGATATTAAATTGAACCTACCACATATTTTCTCTGCTGAACATCATCAGATATTAGCTGCTTGAGCTGTCAGAGTAAGGTTTTTATAGAGAGAGAGTGATTACAAAATTATGGGGAAAAGCATTGGCATATGATTACTCACCTCGCAACAAGAAAGAAAAAAATGTCATCTTCCACTCAGGTCCAAATCCTATTCGTCTCCGAAATACAGGGAGCGCAAAAATTATCTTTTTATGGGGGGGGGGGCGGATTTGCATCAATAGGATACATATTAGAAGATAAAATATGATGTCATTTTGTGTGCAGTTTTGTCAACCTGTTATAAAGATTTATGTTTTTCAAATGTCAGTTCGTTATTTTATTGCATATTTGTTATTCTCTGGTGATGATAGCCATCACATGTGAAATACAGAATGCAGTGTTGCAAACTATGAATAATAAACGAAACAAAGTGTTCAAAAACATACATTTTCAATGTTCCCCCTCGTATATCATTCACAATTCGTAATAGGACATCCTGTGCTTCATACATTATGTTTATCATCACCAGAACGCCAACAAGTGTCTAATAAACTAACGAAGTGATATTTGAAAACGGTAACTTTATACTAGGTTAGCAGCAACACTGTAAACTCAGTGACATCACATGTTAACGTCTACACCCTTCATGATTTAACTAATGTATCGTTTTAGTTAATCGAAAAATGTTAATTTTGTCATTGTAATTAGTAGATTTGACGTTACAACTTGGGATTATTTTATGTCCTGAAAACGAAGCGAATTTCAATCCATGTGCAATTGCAAGGTAACAATTCTTCTTGTTACCGTGCTAGTAATTACCACCAAAATATGTCCCCATAACATACGACAGACCCGCGATAGAAATATGAACAGGGCGACTGATAAACTTTAGTAAACTTTATTTTATTTATTTTATATCCAGTCTAACTTTTGACTTCGGGCCATCACGATTCGTCCATTTACAGCCAGTCAAAATCCACAAACATCCATGCCCCT
Organism: Lepisma saccharinum; assembly: GCA_022664845.1. Classification (NCBI taxonomy): domain Eukaryota; kingdom Metazoa; phylum Arthropoda; class Insecta; order Zygentoma; family Lepismatidae; genus Lepisma; species Lepisma saccharinum. The sequence continues at coordinate 6,071 of JAGDQP010062088.1, forward strand.
GCCTGGATTCGAAACCGGGACCTTCAAGTCGTTTGGCCTAACGCCTCAGACTGCACGGCTAACCGGGCGACTGAGTTAGATTTTCGTGCGTAATTATGTATAAACAAACGTAATCTGACTTTAACAACCCTACCTTCTCTCGCTGATACACTCTCTGCACTAATGCATGGAAAGGTACACATGTGAGTGTAAAAAGACAAATTAGGACTTTTAAAGGTAAAAACACTACATAAAAATATTGAAAATACTTTAAAAGAACTGAAAAAAGGCATTAATAATAATTATGGGCATATAGGAATATTATTTCAAAGACAAGAAACAGAAATCTTCCCTCCAAACTTACGAAATAATTTCGCCCAATATTTCAAGTGGATCTACAGCATAGAACAAATCTCATCCATGTGCAGTTTAATGGACGTCTTGTTTAAAAATAAATACAGACTACAGAAAAATTTCAATGTGTTCGTGAACACCTGGACGCACAAAATGTTCTTTATAAGTTCAAATACACAAAGTTGATGAACTTGTTTACGGTCAATCCACTATCTTGTGAAGCAAGTCAAGATGATGCGATAATAGTTCTTTTGTAATGTCGAAGTTTGAAGACAGAAAACGACCAAACAGAATAAATACACGACATTACTTAATGTATAATTTAATACGTATGTATGTTGGCACAATGAATTACAAAAGGTTTAAACACCAAAAGATTTTAAAAATAATTATATAGTGTTGTTTACATCCTATCATTTTGGAGTCTACTTGCAGTATTCTATGCAAACATATTTATGTATCCAAGCAGTGTTATTTAGATATAAACATGCAATATTTCCCAAAACTCTAATTTCTTTGTATTTGTGATATACACACAACACTGCATATACACTACGTATTACTTCAATACCCCTCGAAAAGTATAGCATACACATGTTTTATCAACATGTATAACATCCTTTTTTATAAATTTACGTTTAAGAACATCAGGCTACTAAGAAGTTTATCAACACATAATGTTGTGCATGAATATCCAAAATGTTCAACAACTTCATGAACAAGTTGATAAATTTTATAAACATGTGAACACACAAAAAGGTTTATCAACATGACCTAATGCTTACTCACAATAAAAAGCGGAAAAATCTTTTTTGATCAGAATTACGTAGAACTCCTACAGCATCTTCCATTTATACTTTACTGTAAGAAACGTGATCTTTCATATGTTCACAATGCAAAGAAACAATATTTACATAACTCAATATTCTACAACATACACACACACACAGAGAGAGAGAGAGAGAGAGAGAGAGACTGATGCACAGCTAGTCTTTTGATCTGAGATTTCATTCAAGAAACGTTTTTGAATGAACTTCAAACTTATTTTATTTAACTAAATACTCAAGAAATTACGGAAACTATCTGTGCAGGATGTTGCCATTTGACCTTTACGTGAATCTTGTTTTTTTAATGTAAATTGTTTTTTTTTTTAATGAATTTAAAAGTACTAGCTATTTAAAATTCATGTTTTGTGTACCGTTCAATGAATGTGAATATATATATATATATTTTATTCATTTTTTTTATACCAAAAACAAATAAGATACTTGCAAATGGAAAAGGTAAACATAACCATAAATGACACACAAAAAAAGCTACAAAGTAAATGAAGTTGACACAGTATTGCCTAAACTGTAGAAGCTGAAATTATGTTACAAAACAAGTAAGCAGGGGGAGGACTTGTCGGGGAAGATGAGAGGGAATTTCCCCTGATTTGATGTTTTCATCCCTTTCACATATTGTGAAAATTTGCTCTACGGGGAAAATTATTTTAAGGGGAAAATTATTCTTTTTATTTATCTCAGTCTTTAATTCAGCATGTGTTACCCTTATGGCAGTAATGAAAGTTTTGTTTCTTCTGCCAGTTTGCTCTGTTTTGTTTCTGGTGCCTACTATTTCCTTAGGTGTCTCTCTTACTATCTCAGTGAATATTTTATCATCCGTTATTTATATCGTCTTACTCTTCTAACTATTCCAAGGTGCTGAATTTGTTCCATCTCGAAGTTCTGTCTGTTTTCCCCGAGATTTTCTAAATCTAAAACTTTCCTTTGATCAACTTCTTCCTCTCAAATCTTGTATTTACTTTCAACTTACATCTCACCATCCTATGATTACTAGAGATTTTGAAACTATTTAGAACATACATTTCTTGAACGATTGCCCTACTATTCGAAAGGCATAATCTATTTCGTTTCTACCACCTCCTTTTGTGTCTTCCCATGTTCATTTCCTCTGAAGCTTCTTCCAGAAAAATGTGTATTCCAAATAAGGTATGTTGGCTTCTGAAAATTCGATAAGCCTTTCTTGTCAAATCTCTTTTCAATTTCTTTCTCAAATCCTAATTTGACTAATTTTATGTCATTACTGCTTTTAGTTACTAATTTTGCATTTAACGTTCTCCATTACCATTTTATCTTGCGATTTACTATTATACACAATCTTGAGTCTCTCCCTGCATAGACTTCGACCTCCTCCTCTGGATATGATGATGTTGGAGCATACACTTGTATCCTTCCCATTCTATATCTCTTATTTATCTTAATTACTACTCGTGCGATTTTATCAAAAATTGTTTCGATTGTTTGCACCACTGATTCTGCCCCCACCCCCTTCCGAGTGTGCTATGGCATCTCGCCAAGTTGTCGGGAACATACCCTAGCTTAAAACATCGATAGAGACCTTTCAAATCTCTCTACTAACAGTCCTTCAAATCTGGTTTTACATTCCCTCAAATTGAAAAGACTGGCAAAGTCCCTGTTTTGCACTGGGTTAAAAAAATCAAAAGTAACGAAAGGACTTGTTTTAAACTTTATTTGTTGTCTCTGCCAGTAAACAACTATTTATTTTATCCGTACAAAGTGATAAAGAATGGTAAGGAAAAGGGCGCCGTAATTTATGCAAGTAAACTTTTTAAAAAGAAGTCAAGAGAGATAGTGAAGTGAAGTGAGTTTGTTCTGCCCGCCCTATGCATAAACGTTCGTTCAAACATGTTTATCTGGGTCACAACAGATAGCGCTCGCTACGCCACCTAACTCTCTCATCTATACTAATTACCTTTGCCTTTTCCTCGTTTTTTTTTCTTCGTGTAAAAAAGAGGTTCTGGTTTACCACCTTCTTCTTCTTCCTCCTCTTTGCAGCGGCTAATCCACAAACAAAGCAGCAAATAAACAAGAAGTCAATGACTCTTAAAAGATACATTTTACAAATTATCATTGGTTATTCAGTGGAAGGAGAAGGGGTCAATACATACACACACACGTAAAAGATATACACACACATGGTGTGTTTTGACTCCGCCTAATAAACGTCATGGGACAAAACTAATTCAAGAATTTACAATGCTTTCTAAAAAGGACACCAAAGTTTGAATTTTGACAAAATAAGCCTTTAAGATTGTAAAGTTAGCTTGTATTCCAGATTAGGGTATACGATAAAAGATAAAATGAATTTTATGGGCGGTAACAGCATCCAGATTAGGGTATGCAGGAATCTGTCGAGCGCTGCCATTTATGTGTTTTTGACGGATATTGATTGAAATTATTTTATGGTCTTCAGGCATCTAAGGCTCAGGACGGGATAGGGGAGGGGAAAGGTTGCGGGAAGGTGTCGGCCAGGGCCTAAGTTGAAGGTGCCATTTGCCTGGTGTGACTACGGAAAAACCTTGAAAACCCTCAGTCAGGATTGTCGACCGCTGGGAAACGTATAACGATATTTTGCCTAGAGGTAAGTTTATGAACCAAATGTCAATAGGACAAGATGAATCGTTGGTGATTTGCCATTGCCTTTCATGGCCATCCATTGCCTTCCATGATTTTCTTAGAACTGGAGTAATTGTTTTAAGTCGTTTCCAAGTAGTAGTCCAACGTGTTCTCACCGGGAACCGAACCAATGAAACCCTTGATCGTAGGATAATGAGCGAAACCACTTCTCCATCGGTAACGAACTTAAATTTCTATTCAAATAAAGATTTTTTTCTTAATTTGTTAGATATGCTAAAGGAAGCTAAAACTGAAAACCAGTGAAGGACGAGGTAGAACATATGGATAGAAGTCATTTGGTGTAGTCTGTAATAAAATACTAATAAACCTAGAGGGAACTGAAAACAAGTATTTAGAATTATAGAAAGAATTTAAGTTCCTAGAGATAATACAACTTCAAATATATCTTTACTGTAAACTGAAAAACTATCGAATTCTTACCGAAATATGTTCCCATCCCGTATACAATACGTTAACTTCTAATTACGGTATTATTAAAGAATATATTTATTTTTTATCATAATTACCTTCAAAATTCAATTATCTTTAGCTCAAAATTCCGAAAAATAATGTGCTTCTATTCAAGGGGAGTGATATATGTTTGCCTTTACTAATACATTGTGTTTCACTATACAAACTGGGGGGGGGGGGGGCATTGCTCCCTCATGCTCCGGGCTCCAAGCCTCGTCCCATACTATGAAAATATACAGACACTGTAACAAAAATATTTTATGTCATATGCATATTTAAAAAAAAATGTATAAATCCATAACGAATACTCTTGTAAACAAGCAACTACATATAGGTTTCTTCTATTAAGCCTGTTGCAATAGGGCTCTGAGAAGTATTATTTCAAATTATATCATAACGTAGCCACGTCTAGCGGCTCCGTCCGAATTTTTATGAAAATATATTAATAGCTATCTGCGCAGAACACTATGGAGGTTATTTTTAAAAAAAAAAAATGACTTTCAAAATAAGGTGGTAACACTAACAACTAGGTGATTGGGTACAGGAACAACCACAGTATGTTTCAATTGTGTCCATATGTATACTGAAAGTTTGGTGTGGCTATGTAGAACTGCATGGAAGTAATTTTAAATATTTAATTTTTAAAATTGATTGGTAACACTGTCAACTGCGGGACCTGAAGTATCACTATGGTGTGTCCCAGTACGTAAATACCAAATTTGGTGCTGATACGTTAAACGATATGGAAACAAATTAAAATGGTATTTTTTTTAAATTGATTGGCAACACTGACAACTACCTGCATGAATTGTAACAGTACCTTATGCACCCGCAGGAGGGGGCTGATATCGAAAAGGAACATCCAGAAACCGATGGATCCTCCCACTATTAACCAAAGAGCCATCGTGATAGTGGGCGTTGTGGTGTGTAGGCTCTAAAAACACCTGCCAAGAGCCCTTAGGATAGGATCAGGTCTAAAAGTACAAAGTATTAAGTAAATATAATGTCTTAAAAGATTATGAATGTTTTAAAGCAATGTGCGCTTACTATTAAACTTTGCATGCTTCCCATTTGCGATTTGTGAGAGCGTACAGTAGGTTTGCTGAGATTATAACTTCAGCATTTCTTTTATGGTTTCCGGCCAGGTCAGTCCGCCTCTGTGCACATGTATGTCAAATTGGTTGTAAATCAATGCGGATACGTCAAAAGGTAATATATGAAATATAGAATTTTAAAAATGAGTTTGCAACACTGACAATTTCGACGCCTGGGATGCTTTTGTGACCTGTTCCAGTACCTAATGTACATGTATACAAAAATTTAGTGTAATTCAATTAACACGTGTATATTTGTATCAGTAAAAAACCCCGTCTGAGGTAAAAGGAAGAGTGACGCAAGAATTCTACTCACAAAAGAAGTGATATCTATTTTGCGAGTGACTTTCTTTGTGTCACTATGGCGAAAGTATTGCCTTTGTAATGAAATTAAGAGACAGTATCCTTTCGCCATAGTGACACAAGGAAAGTCACTCACAAAATAGATATCACTTCTTTTGTGAGTAGAATTCTTGCGTCACTCT
>JAGDQP010062089.1:0-11932 GCA_022664845.1 Lepisma saccharinum
GCGTACTACAAACACTGTTCAGATAGTTGTGATGAGGTGACTCAGTGTTGTGTGAGCGCGCGTCAAAATGGACACTAGCAAAGAGAAAATACGCTATATTTTACAGTTTTTCTTCCATAAAGGCGAAAACGCAAGCCAGGCGGCTGCAAATGTGAATAGTGTTTATGGTCCTGATACTGTAACAGCCAATCACGCGCAATTTTGGTTTCGTCGATTCCGTTCCGGTAATTTTGACGTCAAAGATGTACCACGCACTGGAAGGCCACGTGTCGAAAATGTCGATAAAATCATGGACATTGTCGCGTCCGACCGTCATGTAAGCACTGTTTCGATTGCCCAAGAGCTAAACATTGCACAAAAAACCGTGTGGAACCATTTGCATAAGGCTGGATACACAAAGAAGCTTGATGTATGGGTGCCACACGAGTTAACGCAAAAAAACCTCATGGACCGAATTTCCATCTGCGAATCGCAACAAAAGCGCCCCATTTCTGAAGCGGTTGGTGACTGGTGATGAAAAGTGGATCACTTACGACAACGTCACGCGAAAACGGTCGTGGTCGAAGCGCGGTGCGCCGGCGCAAACGGTGCCCAAGCCAGGATTGACGGCCAGGAAGGTTTTGCTGTGTGTTTGGTGGGATTGGCAGGGAATTATCTACTATGAGCTGCTCCCCTACGGCCAAACCCTTTACTCGGAACTATACTGTCAACAATTGGACCGTCTGAAGGCAGCAATCGCCCAGAAGCGGCCAGCTTTGGCCAATAGGAGAGGCATTGTGTTCCACCAGGACAACGCCAGGCCACACACATCGATAGTGACTCGCCAGATGCTCTGGGAGCTTGGTTGGGAGGTTCTTATGCATCCACCTTATAGTCCGGACCTGGCACCGAGTGATTACCATCAGTTTCTGTCCATGGCGAACACGTTTGCTGGTGAAAAATTCGCTTCAAGAGAGGCTTGTGAAAATCGACTGTCTCAATTTTTTGCCAATAGGGACAAGGGCTTCTATGAGAGAGGTATCATGATATTACCTTCCCAATGGCAACACGTTATCGAACAAAACGGCGCATATGTGACCTAAATCGGATCATTCTAACTATGGTAAGTCAAGCCTTCAATGTCATGCAAAAATAATGGATTACTTTTTACTACACCAAATATATGTGAAAATTTATGCAATATATTGAAAATAAAATACGATAGTGCCTAAATCTTGAAACTTCAAGCGCAAACTTTTTGATTTTTCTATCCAACAACTGTTTGTATACCTGAAAAACAAACAGTTTTCGCTCGAAATTTCAATATTTAAATACCATCGTACCTTATTTTCAAAATACTGTGGAAATTTTCTTATGGCGCTTATATATAATTCACAGTCATATTCAATTCACTACTGAATGAGGCTTTTCTCGGAGGGAGGAAGTGGTATGCTTCTCCCACGATGACCAGACGTGCTGGAAGAGGAAATTCGAAGCTCTCGAACTATGATCGCCACTGTCCTTAGTTCACAACAGCTCCCCAATTGTCCTCACGATGCTGGGTCAACACCGAAATGTTGAGCCCCCACCAGCAATTGAACCCAGGATAGCTCGCACTGAAGCCTAGTCGGTAGCTTAGGCTCTCCTCTCCCAACACGTCTGGTCAGCATGGGAGCAGTAGACCAACTCCTCCCTCTGGGAGAGGCCTCATCCTGTAGTGGATTGAATATGGCTGTGAATTTATATATATATTCTTCTTTATGCGTATTTTAGGAAAATTTAATATTGATAAGTCTATGTAACACCGACATAGATGACGGAGCTATGTTGAAAAAGTATCATGTAGTTAAAAAATTAGCGTCTGTGGGTAAGGTTCGAACCAACTTCGTCAGCTTTATGAAAAAAAAAAAAAAAAAAAAACAACAACAAACAAACAAACATCATGGTAGAACAAGCTTCGAGCTAAATTCATGTTCAAATGTAAACAAAGTAAAAATTATATAAAGCGCCTTTTTGTTTAATTTTCTGTGCTTTATGTATCTATGATCTAATCTTCCATTTAATGCTATTTCCCTAGATTCTATACATATGAAAACTATATCCTACAATTTGGTAAAAGTTTTAATAATTGAGTTTAACGTCCCAAGTGAGAATAAGCAACACTTCATCCCTACTGATTACGAACGTGCTGATATCGCTGTATAAAATTTAATTTATGATCAATAATAGTGAAAGAATGACTTTCTTTAATATATTTAACCACAGAGAATGCTTGTCAGTAGAGGCTAGTCGATTTTCTTAAAATGTATTTATTGCTTTTAGGTATCTTAGGCTCAGACCGGAGAAGTTATTATACTGTAGAAACTGACGTAACTAGTAAATCAATATTTGAAAACAGGTGAGTGGATACTCATGTTTCGCGACGTTGCCACATAACAGCACTTTTTTTTTTAAGAGACCAACAAGTGGGTTTTATAAAAATTATAATAAACAAACAACAAATAAATAGATTACGACAAAGAAAATTGAGTCTGTCTTGTAAGGAACTTATCTGTTGATGAATGGCTTATTCCTAACACGCTTCTTACAGAGGAAAACATTTAATTTCGTCATTTAGGCTTTTGAAAGAGACCGCTCATTTTATCATTGGCTGAGTGTACATAGCGTTAACTGTAGATTTATTATTAAGAGAATCTGATACGTTTTGAATGAAACTCACTAGACTTGTTACTGTGGAACGTCCACAGTAAAAACCATGTTGACATGTCAAAATATATGGTTTAACATATTTGTAAATTCTACTATAAATTATATGTTCAAATATTTTAGCAGGAGCGGATATGAGAGATATTGGTCTGTAATTTTCAACTTTATCTGGGCTACCTTTCTTAAGTATTGGACACACCTTGCTAGTTTTCCATATTGTGTTAGACGGTCTTAAAATAAGATTAAATATATGTGAGAGAGGTGTTATTAATACGTCTGCACATCGTTTAAAAATGTAGGAATCATATCAGGGCCACTTGATTTCGTAATTTTAACTTTTTAATAGATGCTGTAATTTCATTATTAGTGATTGTTTCAATTGATAGACAATAAGAAACTTTTAGGTTACTTCCATGTGGAATAACGTAAGGAGCGGAGTTAGCAGAATATACACTTCTAAAATATCACGCAAAACCATCAGCTATTGATTTGGTAGAATTTAACTGTTGATTATTATAATACATGAAATTGGTAGTGTTATTATTATTTTTTTTATTATTGACAAAGTTCCAAAATAATTGAACATTATTATTTAGTGTACCATCAATTTGCATTATATATTGTTTATAAGCTCGGGATAACTTACTTTTTAATTCTTTACGCAACTGAATAAACATATTGTAGTTATAATCTGATAGATTTTTACGTTATCTGTAATATTCTTTTTCTTTTAATGTATTAATAATTTCTGATGTAAACCAACTCGGATATCTGTTCTTTTTAAACATTCTCTTCCTTGGTACATATTTGTTTGTCACAGAGTTTAAAATATTGTAAAAGTGATCCAGGGTTGCTACATTCAAGTACAGTTACCCAGTTTTGTATCGGTAACATTTGATATAAGTTTAAAATATCCGCTTTACTGTAATTATAAACAGTTATTGGGCTTAATACTATCTTTGACACTGTTTTTTTTTTTTAAATGGCACTGACAGGTTAGTGATGGATAATGCAAATCTTCAGACAATAAAGGAATAACACATCTACTAACATCTATACCACCTTCAATGTTAGCGATAACTAAGTCTAAGGTTTTCCCGTAACTATTTTTCACAGATTTAAATAAGCTCAAGTTGAATAGTGAGAGAAAATTCGATAAAGCGAGACACATTGAATCGCCATGTAGAAGATTATATTTCGAGTCAGTGATTATTAAAGTCCCCAAAAAGTAGCAAATTATTATGCTTATCGTCAACAATGCCTTCAATTTTTGATAACAGCTCGTAATATCTATCAACTTTTGTTTTAGGTGGGATATATACTAAGAACATATAGTAAGTTTTATGCAATAGATTTAATTTAATACACACTACATCGAATAAATATATGGGTATATGTTCTGCATGATAATCTTGCAAAGCTGCAAGAAGGACTCCTCTATTTCTATTTTCTCTATCTTGTCGATACACGTTGTACCTATTATTTATAAATTCTCCATTGTATATATTGTCCGTTAACCAAGTTTCCGTTAGTAGAATTATATCAAAATGGGAGGCAATCACACTTGTATATAATTAATTTAATTTAGATCTTATCCCTCGAACATTTTGATAATAAAATGATAATGTTTCTTTACCGCTCATATCTACATTTTAAGTCAATTTTTTAACTTCATCCACAGTACTAAGTGTATAGACAAAAGTATCACTTGCCTTCTTTTTTAATTTGACATTACCTGCATAATCTATCCAAACAAAATCATAGTTTTTCTCTCTTTTTACCCTCCTAGCCTCCTTAAATATTAATTTTCTATGTGATATTAAACTGTGATTTACGTAAATAGTGCCACCAACTGTATATCCAATGTCTCCACAATTTAAATTTCTTTTAATTTTCTTCTTTTTGACAAAAGCGTCTTTATTACATCTCCTTACAAACTTAACTACTATACTTGGAATTGGCTGAGTTGGTGTCTTTTTCATTCGTTGACAAATGTCTAACATACTATCTGTTACATTGCAATCCACAGCCGACCCAATTTTTTTGACAATTGTGTTAACATCTTCATTAGGAAGGACAGGAATACCATGCAACTCTAGAGTATTTCTCCTCCCATACTGATCCAAATCATCTAGCTGCAATACCAACCTATCAACCTGTTGTTTCAGTAGGGAATTTTCACCTTTCAATGTTTCAATAACATCCATACATTTCTTTGTTTCTTCATTTTGCTCCTTTAACAATGATATGTTTCATGATTTTTCACACTTGTAGTCGCTTCCAAATACAAACTATTAAGAATCCTGTTATTAGTAACACTGGCATTGCTGAATATTTTGTGTCAAGAAGTTTAATTTGTCTTTTTAAATTACGATCCAATCAACAGTATCAACAGTAGTCCAGAGAAAGATTATATTTTTGCTTTAGCAAACAAGAACAAAGCAACCGAATATTACGAAACTGGTACGATTCTCCCAAAAACTCAATCAACAAAATTGCTATTTACCAAGAAATTCATAAATGTGTAGGCCTACTAATTTACTCAACAGTTATGCAAAATTTGAAAACAGATTAGAAAACACAAAAAAATACCCGCTTTATGTGAAACCCAAACTTGCTACTGACCAAAAAATGCATAAATTTGTAGGCCTACCAATTTACTCAACTGTTATGCAAAATCTGATAAAAGTTTAGAAAACACACAATACCTGCTTTAGGTGAAACCCAGAATACTGAAAACTCACACGTTACAAAGGTTATTAATATCAAATGCAATTATCGGGCGTGTATGAAGTGATATGCACATGCAAAGAAAACGATGCAAAATGAAATCTACAGATTAGACTTAGAAAATAGAAAAGGGATCCAAATACCTAAAACCAGGTTTGAGGGTTGTTCAAACACAATCGGCCCTGAGAAGCACAGTACTATATCTTTACATATTAGGAGAAGGGTCAAGGAATCATGGATAACTTCTAAAAAACTATAAATTAACATAGATATAGGCATCTTTCACAATCTTAGACCCCTTTCACCCCATACACTATTTTTTTTTTAAAAAAAAAGGAATTAAAAGAAGAGGATTTTAAAAAAAAAAAATATTCAAGATTAAAACAAAATTCACTACAACATTTCTCTTACTTTCCAGATCTTTAATAATAATAAATAATTTTAAAAAATCTGACCAATAGGTTTTAAAACATAGATCTACTTTATAATCTACTTTTAAAATTATAAAAACAGTTTAATTCCTAATACGTACTTTCATCAACATATTTACGCTCTAAAATGCTTGATAATAAAAAAAAGGGCCTAAGTGAATACGGTAATGCAATAAAACTGCCAAGTAACAAACAGATCAGAGGGATAGGCTCTTCTTCTTTTAGAATTTGTAACATTAAGCCATAACCTTCTCGAGTGCGTGTGTCTGTGTTTCCGGCTATTTTCTCTAAAACCACTCTCTCCACCCCAAATATGCATAAAATAAAATCATACGGTGTGAGGATTTCGAATAAATCTATACGGCTTGATGAGCTACACCATTGATGCTCCAGGACCGAAAATAGATGTGACCTTAATAGTCTCAACGATGAACACCATCAATGAACAGCGATTAGAAACTGAATTTAAAAAAGCACTCATTTTTTCTTCGTATCTTGCATTACAAGATCATTGGTAGATCTGGTAATGAAATATACATTTAGCGGCCCGTGCGGCCAGCAGCCGTTCCTAAAACATTGCTTTAAAAATGTACTTCCGCTCTCCACAAATGTACGTTCCCCCTTCGAAGAAATCTTGCGTTGCTAGATCAGTGGGAGATCCGTTGATGAAATATACGTTCAGCAGCCCGTAGGGTTGGGAATCCTGGCTAGTTTAACAGTAATAACCACAAATTTTGTACTCAGAAGTTCCACATTATGAACATGAACTTAATTATATAATTTACTTAGTATAACTTTTTTTTTTTTTTGGCAAAATGTTTTCTTGAAATAAAGGTCAATACAATTTAAATAACCTTACTGAGAAAAAAGAACCTTAACTAACCCAAGAACTGTAAAAAAAAAAAAGTAGCAAGTTTAGTGCTAACAGCTAAACTACTACTCAGGAAATCTTTTGCACATTAATTGAAAGGTTTCACTGAGGATGGGCCATTGTTATTGTCGCGACATGTAATTTTTGCATTGTTTTCAAAGGAAAACGTCATATCTCGGTTCCTAATTCTGCTAGAAACATTATTATTATTATTATTTTTAAATTCAGAATATATTGAAATGATCAACCAGGAACAATACATAAAGTTATGATTTAGCTCTTACAAAATTTACAAAAAAAAAAAACGCCAGTTTGTAAACTTCAAACTTTATAACTCAAAATCCCCATCATGGATTGCAATGGTTTTATTTTTCTTTGGAAGCTCATTACATCTATTTTCATATGTAAAAAATTGGTATGGATCATCAAAGCACTAGGGACAAAAGTGAAATATTATAAATGTACCTGAAAAAGGTAAAATAAAGTCTTACACTACTATCTTCATTTTATTTATGGTCTTTAGGCATCTAAGGCTCAGGCCGGAATAGGAGAGGCGAAAGGATTTGGAAGGTGTTGCTCAGAGCCTATATTGAAGGTGCCATCCCGGCATTTGCCTGGCGTGACTAAGGAAAAACCTGTCAGGATGGTCGGCCGCTGGGATCGAACCCACGACCTCCCGAATGCTACGCCAACGCTCTACCACTGAGCTGTACTGGTTCGGTTACTATCTTCATGTTTTAGATTTCACGGCGTAATGAGTTGGAATGATTATGTGCTTAAATGATGGAAGGTATTTCATGCAGTGTTGCAAAATTAAGAAATATTATGAAAAACTTATTAAAATAACCTAAGGAACTGCAGGCCTATCTGCTATGAATTTTCGGGAAAATGTTCAAATTTTAAAAAAATCTAAAAATGCCGGATTTCCGCATTAAAAAAAAGAAAAAGAAAAAAACTCAACGGTTTCAAGAAATCCAAGTATATGGAATTTTCGGTACATTTACCGGATTTTCAAAATTTCGAAAAATCTAAAAACCCAGGATTTTACGAAAATTGTTTGAAAACACAAGAAGTAGGATGGAAGGCCAGGTGGGGCTTGGCTCCCTGACTACTTAAATTCTATTATATAATAAAGGTCATTTTCTACTTGACGGAAAAACAGGTTTACCGTACCCTAGCCTAATCCTACCTAACCTACCCAAACCACCATTAACCCTCCCAAATATTTTCCAATTAAACAGAAATTTAAGTTAATTATTCAATTTGAACCTAAAAGGTCAGGGGGCAAGTCGGGAAGATAATATTAGAAGGGATCTTCGAGAAGTAGCTCTTTGTGATGAAAACCGGCTTAATCTTGGTCAGGATAGAATCCTATGGAGAATGTTTGTTACTGCGGCAATGAACATGCGAGTTCCGTAAGCTATAGAGTAAGGAAGAGGTGTGTATTTTCCCTTACATGTAAGTGATGTACAAGTATGTACGAAAACAGGCTACGAAAATTAATGAAGGTATTATTTAAATGTGTTTGTGTTGCTACTGTGATCCGTGTTGGACTCCTCCTCCTCCTCATCAACAACAACAACGATGATAATAATAATAATAATGAATGTTTATTAACCCTCGCTGGACCAAGGGAGGGTTAAAAAATGCCCACTTTTATTTTTACTGTGTTTCAAAAATAATTTATACAGCTATTGTACTGTGGGTTTTTTAAGTCAAAAACAGGATATCATCTATAATGCCAAGCTGCAAATCTATTTGAGTTTTTAATTATATCAAATAATATTAAAACGTTTCGGAGTGGACATAAATTACCCTCCACTCTTGGTTCAACATGTTACCATAATTCGCAAAACTATTTTTCGTTTCTTTTGGTTATGACAGGCAACTGCATCGGTTTTCATTGAACAAAACAATTGCCTATGTTCAGTGGAAGCAACATTTCGAGTAACAAGGTTCAGTTTGAGTTTCGAAGTGAGGTAAAGGTAGTTATGTCAATTGTTTTGTCTTCAAGCGAAATAGAACAGCTGCTAGTAAAAAGCTCAGACGAAGATGGAAAATATCATCTAGATAAACTTGAGAGATGCTGAATATCATGTAAGTGATACTGAAAACTTTAACTTTGATCCGAACCTGGAAGATACGACTACAAGTGTAAATTGCAGTGATGATCAAGTGGAAGTTGATGGTAATGAAAGCACTTCGTAACCTACCAAGTATAGCAATAGCGAGTTACACAAAGACTGCTCTTATTTTTCATTGTGTTCCATATTGTTGGCATCCATTCACTTACTTTATACGTATTACCAAGAAAAGAACAACAAGGGATAACAGAAACTATTCAGAACCAAAGTTGAGGAACGAGTTGAAGATCTAAATGGAGTTTTCAGGAACATGTCACAACAATGGAAGGTATTTTGGTACGAAAGATCAAGAAAACAATTACATCAGTTAAAAAACTAATGAAGGAATGGGAAGGTGATAAGTAAGATGCAGAGAATCCGGATATGAGTAAAAAAAAAATCTTGCTAAAACAATGATTATATGTGGGAAATGTGCATAAAAAAAAAAAAACTATGCTTGTAAAAGCCCAGTGGATGACAGTTCTGATTCAGAATATAAGTGAAAAAGAAAGTTCTAAATTATTCTTACGAGGTAAGTACCCGACTACGACTCCTCTGATTTCGATCATATTTTCAGAAGTGAAAAACAATGATCTAAGCATTGGTTTTCATGCGTTCTATTCTCAAGCTTGCAAATTTCGGGCGGTATCTTCACACACTACTTCATATCTCCAGAAAAAAATAACGCAAGCTCTGTCGGTTTACCAAATCACAACCAAATATGTGTCCAATACATCTATTTCAGAAAAGAAAGTTTATGATTGGAGATCGCCGCGAGGTTAGAGAAAAGTTCATAACTATAGTAATTCCCTGAAAATGAAAAAAACAACGTAAGGAAATCGTCTATGCAGCACACTTTCAATAATAAATTTCGGTGAAATAGGTATGTTTGATATAACTTCGATTGTGATTTGCTTGTGTTATTTTCTTCTGGAGATGGTATGTCATTACAAATATACCGACACAAATTTGAACCCTTCTAACGACGAAGGTGAACATCTTTCCAAAATTCCGCAAAAGGAATATTTGTAATCTTTCGAGATTCAATAGATTGGTATTTCTCTTGTGTGTTTGGGGGAGAAGGGTATAATTCACTAATCCCCAACATATATATATATATTTATTTTGAGAGAAATGAAGGAATATAAAGGTTTTCCTTTGTGATATATATAAGGTAAATTTACAACAAATGAAGGGGGAAAAAAGGATAATACTTACAGCTTATCACACATATAAAAAGTCACTATATTTCATGTATTACACGTTTTCAAGTATACAGGAAGAGAGCCAAGTTCACGTTTTAACAATGTACAAGTTTGAAGAGACAGTGGCGACACGTAGCGGACAAAGCATCAAAACTCGAGAACAACTGACTGCCGTAGGGCGTAATTTCCAGAACTTTAAATAATAACTGTATAGCGTGTAAGTACAGGGTGGGATCGTGGATGGAAACGTGTTGAAAATGCAGAGGAAAAGGGGAGCTAGAGCTATTGAAGGTTAAGGCCAGGTTTTATTTTCGCGCTAAAACCATGAATAAAGGCATTCTCCCACAGACGGCTTGTTCAGGTGCTGGTCGTAGGGGGTAAAATATGGATTGTGGCAACCAGGAAAGATAGGTCAAAATTGGTATTGTGGGACTCGGTGTGCAAGGAAACTGGAGCATCCGGTTTGTTGATACTATAGAAGTGACGATGGTTATTAATTCGAATGTTAAGAGCACAACTTGTTTCCCCCACATAAAAGGCATCACAGAAATTGCAAGTTAGGATGTATCTAACATTAGGGGTGTGGCATATACCCTTGGGATTGAGGGTGTACCGACCATTAGCAGTATTGATAGTGATTGTGGGAGAAGTGATGAAAATGGAGCAGACCTTACATCTGGGTCTCTGGCATGTCTGGGCGCCGGTTTGGGGTGGTGGCAAGGAGGGATTCGTAGGGACCAAGATGTTTCTAAGATTAGGTGGATGTTGAAAAACTAATCTACGTTTGGTTGGGAATATTGATTTTGCGTCTGGGTCAGATTGGAGAATGTGGAAATTAGAGTGTAGGAATTATTTGACCTTGGTTAGTTTAGGAACTGGGTGATTAGAGGCGGTGGGTTGAGTGTGTGAGGATGCACGGCGGATCTGTTTGGTTACAAGGTTAGAAGGGTAGTCTCGATTGACTAGAGCCTCCTGGAGGCGTTTAAATTTCAACAGCAGACGTGGTGGAATTCAGGCGTTATCCTCTGAGGGCAAGGGAGAAAGGAATCGCTTTCTTGGTGTGGTAAGGATGGGAACTTGAGCAGTGTAAATACTGCATATGGTTGGTGGGTTTTATGTGAACGGAAGTGGTCAGTGTGTTGTTTTCTAAGGTGATGTCCACGTCAAGGAATGTCTCTTTTGTCGGAAATGGACCAGGTGAACTGAACAACAAGGAATTTGTTCACTTGTCCTAGGAATGTCTTGAGACTGGTTTCACCATGAGTCCATAGCATCATTATATCATCCAAGAAACTTACCCAGAGTAGAGGGGTCAAAGGTTGAGTTTGCAGGAAATCATGTTCGAGCTTGCCCATAAACAGATTAGCATAAGAAGGTGCCATTCTCGTACCCATGGCTGTGCCTCGGATCTGAAGGTAGTGTTTGTCGTCAAAGGTGAAGTTGTTAAATGTGAGAACTAGGTTTGCCAGGCTAAGAAGGAAAGCTGTGGTTGGGCTATGAAGTTTGGGTCTCTGGTTAAGGAAGAATTCCATAGCTGCTAGGCCATGGGCATGAAGAATGTTGGTATATAAGGAAGTAACATCTATGGTGCAAAGCAGTTTGTCAGAAGGAAGTGGCGATAATTTATGGATGATTTCTAAAACTTGCTAGATGGCGCGTATGTAGGTAGGCAGCGCTTGAACATGTGGTCAACGAGAGCGGAAATGCGTTCAGTAGTGGAATTATAGCTGGCTACAATGGGTCTGCCTGGATGATATATCTCGTGTAGTAAAAAGTAATCCATTATTTTTGCATGACATTGAAGGCTTGACTTACCATAGTTAGAATGATCCGATTTAGGTCACATATGCGCCGTTTTGTGCGATAACGTGTTGCCATTTGGAAGGT